>JAQFYP010000485.1:0-22661 GCA_034694865.1 Bilobella braunerae | reverse complement strand
AGGTGATGAGGTGGTAACTTCACGCTTCGCTATACCGGTACATGGAATTGAGGTGGTGATTTGAGGTGTCAACTTCACGGTGCTGAAAAAAGGGTGCCAACTTCACGGTGATGAGGTGGTAACTTCACGCACCCGAGTGAAGGAGAGTTTTTGTACAACTGTTACGGACACACAGCAGATAAAAAGTAGAGAAACGGACAACACAAAAAAACGAATATTAAAGAGAATATATTGTAGGGTTATTATTTTCTTCGTGGTCACGTTTATTTCTATTGAGCGCATTTGTCCTTACTGGGAGCAGAATTTTGTGAGATTAAGATATTGTATCTTCTGCCTATTACTGAACGTTTCATGTAAATTGTGACCATAATCAATTTTACCTATCAATCAATCAATTGCTTATTTGACATTTAGCATAAGCAATCATCAACTGATCTCAAAAGTTTTTAATGTGTACGCAAAATTGTATGAGTAGTAAAAAAACAAAGCTTAAATTTTATTTATACCGTATTAAAAGTTAACATACTTAAAATTCACAAAACAAGCCCGGCATAGGGATAGTTTAAAATTATTTTTTTTTTCCAAAACGCAATTGACTTTGATTTAAAATTGGTTTTACTGCCATTAATGAGAATAGCTAATTTCGAAAGTCATGGAACAATTTAAAAGTGAATCAATCTCTAATTTTCAACCTAATTTCTAAGCTAATTTCTAATTTGTTTCAAGCGCGTGATAAGTAAGTCATGAATTCTCAATTCAAAAGTCACAAGACAGAAAAATGGGGTATCATTTAATTAAAAAAACTATCATTTTCTGGGTGCACTTCTGGTATCATGTTGAATTACACGACAATGTTCGAGCATACAAAAACTGATCACAACGCACTGAATTTTCTACAAATGATAATACTAAAATAGTAACGCATTTTTGTATAAATAATTCACAATTTACGACGTTTAAAATCAAGTCAATACTATTCAGAGGCTTTTAAATTTGGAGCACGTTTCCTGTTTTTTGCTTTCACGCTTCTTCAAGGGATAAATTGTGTTACCTTCTGCCCCCGGAAGGGGTCTTCGTCCTCAGGGGGCAAAAGATAGAATTGTTTTAATTACTTCTTTGACCTTACCCAGGCTGGATGCTTTTTCTGCGACAGATAGAATGCCGCAGCAACCCTGATTCCCTAGGGCCACGTGGTGAAGTCCTCAGAAGTGCTCCTTCGGTAGTGCTTCGTACTTGGACCAATAACGTTTTCACCCTTACGGGCCAAGGATCGGAGTACTTAGATTGCTTGCTTTATTTCTATAAAGAGGTGTTTCCCTAGTTACAGATACTTAAGGGGTTCAAAAAGGGTACTTTAATTCTTGAAAGGTGCTTTAAGAGCAAAGGCTTTAGATTCTAATAGTGCAAGGGAGAGTCCAGAAGAGACTCCCAAAAGAGACTTGAATCCTAAGACTGATTTTCTAACTAATTCGGCCAGGTATTTATACCTGGCCGTTAATTACCTGTTAGTGAGCTCTAAGCTCACCGCAAGATTTTATCAAAACCTCAATTAAGAGGACCAATTCGAGCTCTAATGCTCTAGCATGTACCTGTGAAGGTGCCATGCTCTAGCATTAGGCTCTTATGCCAATTACGTAATAAGGACTTTTACCTATGGTGTTCCCTTGAACGGCCCTTAAGGGACCGGTCCGTAACAATTGTGATGCTTATGCTGAGTTTACTAATTCTGGCGTGCGTCATCGATTCAGTGAAAGTAAGCCAGCCCTGTTATTTGGTGCAGTAGCCCGAGTGTGCGTCAATGGAGTGTGAGTACCAATTTATTTAATTTCAGAAGCTAAACAAACCCGTCACAACACAGGAGTGCCTTGTTTTAAATTTGTGTGCCCCTTGTCGTAGGAGAGGCTTCTTTGGTGTTAAAAACATTAAAAAATTTTAAAAATGTAATGTTTTTAATGAACAAATAAACAAGTTAAGTTAAACAATGAAATATAGTAAACAAAGTAGTAATTCTCAGGACTTATGTTACAAATCGTTTGGATAAATTAAATATCTGTTCGGTTTAACATCTTGGAGCGTATTGAGCCAGTGCCTCACCAACGTCAAGCCAGAGGCTCGCTGGCTATAAAGTATATCAAACCGTCAAGACAACGACAAACCTCGCGATTTTTTCGAAAAAGTGAGGTTAGGTTCAAGGCCAAGACCTGCAACTCCAAGAAGTGTGACAAGTGTAGTTAGGCGCTGACTTGACACACCGGTAGTGATGTATCGAGTTATTTTTGTGATTAAAAAGTATTCGAATCATTAGTGAAAATTCCAAAAATTGAGATATTATTCTTTATAATTTATTCAAATTTATAAAATAAAAAGTTCAATAAAGTAATAATTATCTTAATATAAATTTATTTTAATTATAATAATTTCATTCACAAATAATATTTAGTTAATAATTTAATTAATGATTAATATTAAGTTATTAATTTAGTTAGATATTGAAGCAGTTTTTTGAACCGCCGGGAATCGTGCACTAGTTGTCTTAAATATTTGCTCTTTTCTTGCAAAACTTTCTTTGAAATTTAATAGCTAAAAAAACAGGCCTATTTCGTTTAGCCCGTCACAGGGCTAAACAAAAATTCCACCATCATAGGTTCGCAAAACAAATTTCTGCCGTCAATATTTGCTGTTTACATGGCACGGTCTCTTGAACCTTCTGTTGTATTGCAAAATCTGATTAATTATAGATCTTAATTATACCGTTGAAAAAAGAAAAGAAAGGTAAAAGCTGTTGTTTTATGCCTAAGCTAAAATTTTGCAATTTTAAATTGCAATTACAGTGTCATCATATGGTTGAGGGATACTTTTGGAAGTGAAGTTATGTATATGCTGGTTATGCCGTAATTTTTTCTAAATTTATTATTTTCTAAACTTTAGAATTAGAATTCATATTTTGCAGTACAAAATTGATGAGACAACGCTAAAGATTTTTGAATCGATTTTTTTTATAAAAACATTCTTAACTGTTGCTTGTGCTTATAAATAGCTAAACAGCAGTGTTGCTCTTTAACTTACACTAACGCTGAGATAAAAAAAAACCTGTTTTCTGTTAGAATTAGGTATTAGTCTTTTAGTAGTGTTGGTATCAGTAGTCTTGCTATTAGTAGTATCGGTATTAGTAGTATTGGTATTAGTTGCATGAAATCAGGTGTTTTGGGGACGTTATGGACAGTAGTACTCTCTAAATCCCTTCTCCTGTGCTGTACAAAACAGCAAAAAAAACTCACCGTCTTGGTACCCTTCTTCATTGTATCCGTTCACCAAAATTTGGAAGTAGCCATCCGCTTTGCATCCACTGCTTAGGCGACCTCGAATCTAAAAAAAACTAGCTTAAATTAATGCCCTTTTGCGGTAATATACAATAGCTCTAATATCAGTATCACTATTTCATCTGCCGATAACCCATCCGCTTATGCAGAGGCCGATCACAGCGCTGCGCATACCGGCTCAAGCACACCCTCCACAACCGCAACCACTGCACGCTTCCACTCACCACTACCACACCACTCACTTTTTTGTGCGGCTGCCGAGATTCGATCTCGGCACCTACCTAAGCTAGGACAAGGGTCCTAGCCCCGCGGACGGTTCCATGCCATTAGGTCAAACGAAATACGTCAACAAGGACAATGATGAGGTCTACAGTAAATCAAATAAATTATTAAATCCTTAAAAAGTAACTAAAATTTAAATTTTGAAACAAAATTTTTAAGTACAATGGGTTCAAGTGACTACGCTGGTAGTTGTTATATGTAGTGAAATCTTATGTTAAAAACTCAAGTTCAAGCTTTGCCCTAGTAGCTAGTGTTGCAGTTCAGGAGTACAGGAATAGCCGGTGTGTTCAAATCCGAGCACTTGTATTTTTTCTCGTCTTAATTTTTGCTTCAAAATTTGTTCAAATTTTTTTTTAAAAATTAGCCTTTCTTAAAAAGTTCTTAAAATCAAATTTTACCGTTTCCCATATTGTTAAAATACACTACACAATAACAACAACAATATTGAATAAAGAAGCCAGAATTTAAAACAATAGTTTTTCGTGTGGGTGAACGCAAATTTTTATTTTATTTTACTGTTGACCTCATTTTTGTAGACATCATTCTTGTTGACGTAATTTTGCTGTTGACGTGATTCCCTGTTGATCTAAAGTTTGTAGACGTCATTGTAGTTGACGTAATTTTGCTGTTGACGTAATTCGCTGTTGACCTAAGGTTTGTAGACATCATTGTTGTTGACGTAATTTTGCTGTTGACGTAATTCGCTGTTGACCTAAGGTTTGTAGACGTCATTGTTGTTGACGTAATTCTTGTTTAACCTAATTGTTTTGACCTAATGGCCTGCTACCCCGCGAACTAAGCGTCTTGGGCACTTATGTATTCATTTGTCCGTTCATTTGTCTGTGTGTCTGAATGTAAGTAACGTGATTAACTAAGAATCTACACAATATATCTCAAGTCTTTTTTTAGAATAGAGTTCTTTGATATCCAGTCCACTTCAAGTTTCATTTTGTTTGACCTCTCGTGATCCTCATGCAGGTCAAAAATTAAGGTCAACAATAATATTTTATAAAAAAAAAAAAAAAAAACACTCTCTACAAGTCGTTTGTCTTGTCAAACCAAAAATATTTGCATAGGACACTATTGTGTACAACAACAATATCAACCTTTAATTAAAAATGACATTTAAATGTCAAAAATTAATTCAGCACCACACCAAATGATGAGATTCTAATTGTCACCTAGACCGCCTTCAGCTGTTATGGAGAAACTCCTTGACCTCAAAATCACACTTCAAAGACAAACTTTACTTTTTCCTAAAACAAATTGTTGAGGTTGTTCCAATAAAAATTGCCTATCTTTCCATCTTCGATACCTGATTTTACCGTTGTAACACGAGTTATTTTTTTAAGTTGAGTACATTCTAGAAAAGAAAAGGAGCGTAACATGACATTTCAGCAGAGCGGCTGGTCAACATGTAAGTGAGTTGATAGGGATCTGGAAAAAAGCACTCATTAGCACACATGTATGAGTAACTATTTCCAAAACCGGTAAACGCCAGACAAATTTTGAAACTTGGGGAATAATTGACCTTGGATAGCTATAACAAAATTTTACTTCTCCTTGATCTTTAAGCCTTTTTTGGAGGATAAAGGGGCTAAAGTAAAAAAAATTAAAAAAAACGATCACTAGACAAATCCTGAGGTCGCATTTTTAAATTATGTCGCTACGGATACAATGGGTCATATGGAAGTCGTATTTGGTTTGTTAAAAAGTTGAAGTACACGTTCTCCACTAAAAAATTTTCCAAGAAGTCTATAATTGTTTTTATCCTCAAAAAAACTTGACCATGTGGTAACAAAACTAGCTTTCACCATGAGTCCCACCAACTTTTCAGTAACTTTCAGCACTATTGTGATTGAAGATAATGAGAAACGTGACGATATATCGAAGCAGCGAATAATTTTTTTTTTTTTGAAAATTAACTGTTGGGGGTACTAAAACTTTGCATCAAACGCTAAGAATTGTGAAATATCGAATGAAATAAAACAAAATTACATTTGAAGACCTTTTAGTTGGTAATATTTATTATTGAAAAACACTCAACGTGCACATATTTAGGTTGTAAAAAGGCAATTAGTCAGCTGATGTACTTGAAAGGTCATTGGAGTTGGATAAGTCAATTACACAGCCAAATAGAAGATACGTTCCTAGGGCTATTTCTTCGTATTCGCCATCAAAAACGATGCAAGAAGTTAAGACTCTTCCAATCTTTCCCGCCAAATAATCTTGAAGTATTTCCTTGACCTACATTGTTATAAATAGGTATATAAATTTTGGTTTTGTACTTATGAAGCAATTTGTAGATTACTACTTACCGCTGGTACATTGCCAATTTCGGCAACTAGTCCAACTAATTCAGCCAAGGGTAGCACATGCTTACCATCTTCATATTCTGTCTGCGATTCCTTGTAGACAAACTTATCCACAGGTTGCGACAAATAATTATCTACATTATTGCGCTTTAATTTACAATCTACAACTGTTACATTCCCTTTCCTTTCAGGGATTTTAAGACCCGGGTTATTATCGCCCAAATCAGTCAACTTAATCCTCAGCAGAACGTGCAACCCGACAGTGAACTTGTGAGTAAAATCCTTTGGCAAATTTGAGATTTGGGAACGGTATTTTATATAGGCGGTCACGTGGTCAAACATCTATTATAAAAAAAATTGGGCTAAACTTAGGTCACCTAAAAAATTTTTTTGCAATGAATGTACCTGTTGGTAATCAAAGCCTTCCAAATCTGTCACACGAATTTTAATCTTGCAATGGGTGGCTATAAACCTGCTCGTATCCGGGTCGTACACTGGAAGCCCACCCAAGCTGAAAGCACAAATTGAAAGTACAGCAATGAATACTACAGCGATATTTACCATTTCACGTTGTAGTAGTATAGGCTGTAGGAAATTGATGACAAATGGAGCAACAAGACTATTTTGCAGAGTGTGATTTCTTTGAAAAAAAAAAACCCTGTTAAATACTTTATGCTCAGTTTGATATGGTGACGTATACATTGGTACAACTTGACGTGTTTTAAACAGAATTACAGCAAATTAGAGCTTTAAAGACTCATGGTTCACATTGCTTGGTCGCTTGCCCATATATGCTGACCATCCGCGTTGTGGGAATGCCAAATTACGTGGTTTATTTTGGACTTATGCTAATAATTTAAATATTAATAAGCTTAGGTATGCAATAACGTAGCCTAAAATAAGACTTGTAGAATTCACGAAGACAATATAAAGTCCGCCAAAATTTGGCAACACAGCAGAACTTGCCTACCGATGTCATTCATATAATAAAATGTTTTTTCTGTATCATGTGCTGGCTGATTTGCCCTAGAGGTCTAAAAGAGGTAGAGCCTCTGTCTCACTCCACTAGCCAGTATTCAGAGGATATGGAAATTACCCGATTGATTTTCTAATAGCTTTGAGGTAATCCTAAAAACTACCCACTTTTGCATTTAGTCGGCAAAAGTTACGGTCGAACTTAAAACATAATGTTACGGAAAGTCTGTTGTGCGGTTTATGCGCTTACCTAATCGTACCGTGGGCAGCTTGATGACAACATCTACGCTAATTCCTTCTCTACCGTATCGTTTGACATGTTGACCATCCGCCTTGCAGAAATGTCAATTTACTATCCTTTTTTGCTGCATTATTTGCCTTGTAGCTTCGTGTAGTTTGGGAAAAGTGACGTTTTGAGCTTGTTTTCGAATTAGTTTCAAGCTAATTCCCTTTTGTTTTTCTCAAACTGGAGTTAAAGCGTTTGCTTGAAAAATAATTTAATTAAAATTCTACCCTGCTAATGTTCCCTAGTACTAGGTAGCTTTACGTAGTTCATATTTGGTCTAATCTTTCACTATGGTTGTTAAGAAAAAGGAATTTTATACGGCATTACCGAGAGGCGGCTTGTCAACATGTAAGAAAATGGTAGGGATATAGTTGCAAGACATTGGAATAGACGTTGTCAAGCGAAACAAATAAATTTTTTTGCAACATTCCGCCATTTTGCAGGCCTAAAGCACAAGGGCCAAGCACTTCACGAGGTACTTCACAGCTTTCGCCAGATAACAGCTAGTATGCAAATCACAGTAATCTTCAGAATTAACTCAAGGCTATTAAAAAACTTATCAAGGAATTCCATATCTTCTGAATTCGCAGCCTAATCCGTGCAAACAACATCGGATGCAAGGCTATTCGCTAAAGACTTTTTTTTCGACCAACTCGAGCTACACTATTATAATTAAGAAGTTAAACTAAAAATGTATTGTAAATTGACAAATCGCATAAATTTATGCTAGTTTGTCCCTCGAATTTTTGGCACTGTAATTTTGCCAGGCTCAAAAATTAAATTTCTACTTGGACATGAATTTTAAAAAAAATTGCACGATGTATTCAGTGCGTATTCCACACTTACTAAGGCTCATTTAATTATTATGTTTTTATTGCTTTAATATTCTAAATGATTAACTTTAATACACACTAATGTAGCACTAATGCTAACTTTGTTTGTCAATATTCTATCTAGTAGCTGAAAATGTAGTAGCGAAGAATTTGACGATTTGAGCCAAGTTTTGAACTAGTTTTCCTTTTCAAAAACATATTTTCCAAAAAAAAAAATTTCATCTCTTCACATGATAATTTTTTCATGTAATTATAGTGTCTAAACTTTAATGTGGAATTTGTTGCTTGCGAGCTTGTTAAAACGGAGTCAAGTGCTGATGACCATCTATGTTTTATATTCACATGACTTGACAACTCTAACACTACTAAAACGAAGGTGTAAATGTTAAATTTGAATTTTAAATTGAATGTAATATTTCACCGTTCGTTCGGAGACAATTAAATTGAGACAATATTGCAAAAACTGTTACACTTATCATTCCATACAAGGCAAACTAATCTATCACTGCATACTAGCTACTTGCTATAGTTTTGTCCTATTTTTGATGGTTAGACTTTTCCGTGCCTCCGTTTGTTCGTGTTTAGTGTTTTGCACTTCAAAATTGCAATTGCATTTCAAAACTCATTTAAATGCACTTCGATACAAACACAAGCTCACGTGGTTATAAACTTAAGTAGTTAATTCTCCCTTAATTAGACGACCTCTAAATCATAATTACAGAAATCAATTTTTTCGTAAATTTGCCTATTCCTAGATCAAAATAATAATGCAACCAAACTAGGGAAGTTGTAAATCCCTTATGCTAAAATGACAAAACTCATACTTGGTCAATAATTTTAGCTTCAAATAATATATAGTAATATTTTAACCACCCAATGTGGACTCCGAACATTTCTGTACATGATGACAGAAATCCGACAACTCCCGGCATTTATATTACTGTATTAACATCTCTCCACAATTTGTAAACTTTTAACTTCAGTTTCCACACCTATCGGAATTGATACAAGCTCGAGTACAACTATTCACACATAGATGGCTGCATATTTAATAATTGGATAGCATTTGTGCAACAAATATTTGTTTTTAAAATGCTTTAGCTTACCAGGTTGCTGCATTGGTTACACAAACTTAAAAAATTTAATAAATGTCAATTGTGATTTGGTTTAATTACTAAAAAAATCATAATAAAATGGCGCAGCAGCGCACTGGATCTAGTTCTGTCGAAAACTATCAACCGCTTTCAGCATTCCATTTTTTGAAAACAATTAGATTGAAAATTCAAATGAAAACGTTTTGAAGGAATTGTACTACGTCGTCGTGAATTGAGGACAATTGATTTGAAACTGATATCTACAGCCATAATAACTTGAGCACTGTTGAGTCGCTCTTTTTCTAGTTAAAACTATTACACTTTATACAATACAATTAATACTAGTACATTTTATGCGAACCTTGTCAGCCAATATTATGGGCTTGGAAAGGTTTGATACAATAGTTGGAAAAAGTCTCGTTAGAGACAATTTTTGTGCAAGTAAGCTTGAAATATTTTCGAGTCAATGTCTAAAATATATAAACAGTAAATATGGTTACACGGGCAATCCAGACAACTTTTACATGCTTGTCTAATAAATGAAGTTATGTATGGCTGTTAGAATCATACTAAAGTGAACCGCGAATTGCTCATGCGTTTTGATGGTGCAAAATGTACGTATTATATGAGTAATTGTGGTGACAATTCAGAACTAATACATGTATCTAACCTTCGAGTAGGATTTCTTTTATTAGGAAAGAAAGAAAAAGCACGTTATTTGAAATTCCCGTAGAACGGATGGTCAACATGAAAGGAAGGATAGAGATGTTATGCAGGGTCTTAATAGCTAAAAGTAGATTTAAGTGAGATCAAAATTTTATAAAAAAAAAATCAATTTTTGTTTCTTATCTACTAAAAATAAATAGCCACAATTCAATAAAAACTGAGTTTTTTATTACGAACTAATACATACGAAATTGTACATCCCATTAAGCACAAAAGCACAAATCCACTTTTCTAATATTCACGCTGTTTCAACTACCTATTACTACTCTCTTTGCAGGTAAGTTATACTATTAGGTTAAAAAAGTATAATATATATAGTAGTGGTTGGTAATAGTATATTGGAAATTATTTTGCAAATACACTACATTTATGAAAAATCTATAATAGCCGTTTTTGAATTTCACTTCAATTATTTTCCAACACCAAAATTACTGAAAGTTCTTTGTATATAAACCACAACAAATCACTGAATGGTATTTTATTTTTGAAACATAATTACCGCCAAGGCACCTCCACTAATTTATTCTGCTAAATTTTTCCCATCAACATGATAAATTTATAGTACATCCTCTTCAACCTGACTTTGTAATTCATCCTCTGAGAGTTGCAAAAGTAGAATCAGACGATAGCTTGGCAGCCAGAAAGGATGCGATTCAATTTCTTTATTACTCGGTACTTCAAAATATTAGTTTACAATTAAGTGAGTAATTAAAATGTTAACGTAATGTATAATTGTTTAGCTAAGAACCTAACACAAAAATCAGTACAATTCAGTCAGTGTTGCACATTGCCCCTTCCATGGTACCGTAAATGGTTTTTCTGATGGTAAGTACATCCTGATTGCAGTTGTTTACAGCAATTTTGTATAGAATTATACATTGGATTTATGTTTATCTACTACATTGACAATAAAGCTCATTGAGTATCTTCTCAACAATTTGTAAATTGTTTAAATTGACATGATGTAGTATGCATACACTTATATACTTTTAATTGATAATTTAACCGCATTGATTGCGCTCAAGAAAATTAACTATGGCATATTACTTCTTATCGTGCTTTCATGACGCAACACTATGAATTTCAAATTTTTATATACCTGAAAATTATATTGGCATTAGCAAAGAAACCCGTCCTAAGACGGGAGTACGCATTAATTATTTAAATAACTAATTAAATAATAGCTTAAGTTATTAATTAATAACTTGACTATACACTTTTAACCTAAACTAAATACTTAAATCTTACTAAATACGATACTATTCAAACTAATGTGCATTGTTAACATGTTGATCATGGGTTCGCCATATATCAAATAAATAATTCATTCAATAACTAATTAAAATTAGTGTTCAAGTTCGTAGGTCCAATCGGAGGTCATAGGTAGCTTCAGCGTAAAACTCAATTTCCAAAACTTAATTATTCTTAATTCTTAATCATAATTAACTAATTAGAATTTGGTTTTGAGCTAATTGGAGGTCCTATTTAGCTTCACCGTACGGAGGAACCCCCATTTACATATAAAACTCAACTTCTAAAAGTAAATTATTGTTAATTTTTAATCATAATGAACTATTTAGAAATAATTTTTGAGCTAAATGGAGGTCATATTTAGCTTCAGCGTACGGAAAAACCCCCAATTACATGTAAAACTCAACTTCCAAAAGTTATTGTTCCTAATTGTTAATCATAATTAACTAATTAAAATCACAATTATAGAATTGACAGAATAATTAGGACGAAGTTCTTCAGCCATTTCAAAAAGCAAATTGTAAAAAAAATCGTCGTTCATGTTCGAGTTTAGGTTAGGTTTGACGCTTATCACCATTAGGCCAAAATGCCTTCAGCTAAAAAGTACCAGAAAAAAGATGGTGATGCAGAAGTCGGACGACTCATTGACTACCAACGACCAACTCTGTTTTCTTATATAGTAATAATGGTCAATGGTAAACACTTTTTTTAAAGTAAATTTAGAATCAGCTTTAAATTTGAGTAAGGACTGATACGTCGCACCTTAGCGAATTTCTGCTTCAACAAAGTTGCCATATGCCTTTGTATAGCCATATGTATATTTTATACAGAATTGATCACGATCTGACAAAATTTAACTTTTGATGGTAAGGATCCCCCTACCATCTTGAAAACCCCCGAATTCTTGAAATTGACATTTGACCCCGAAGGATTTGACCCAACAACATCTTCAAACTTAGCCTTCGTATATTCTCAAAGGTCATGTGTGCCAAATTTGGACACTTTGTGACATGTGGTTTGTCTGCTAGCGTGTCGCAGGCAGACGAAAAGGCGGACAGAAGGACAGAAACAATGACCACATAAGCACTGGCTGGGGCTAAATAAAATTCAAATGCGACTTTATTGTTGCAATTAAAAACAGGCTATGAAAGAAATAAAATTGTCATTTTGGAACAATAAATATTCAATTTTAAGATGCAGACACATAAATTTTAATTAAATAATCTACTCATCGACGCCCTTGAAAATGTTCAAGTATTGCTCTAATGGAAAAATTATTTGTGCCATTGAAGCGTGAAAATTTTCCAGTTTTGAATGTAGCACTCAATTTATGCATCCTACGTAATATTGTAATTCAAAAATTACCAATTGAGCTTAAAATTAAAAGCTCAATCGTAACTTACAAGTATATTATACACACGTGTTATTCTCCAGTGTAATTGTCTTATGTTTATCGCCGTACTTTGCTGTTTGTGCGTAATAATCACAAAAAAGTCAGGATTTCTCATGTAGATTTTAATAGTTAAAGTTGAGGGCAAAAGTTTTTGATTATAAAACATCTTAATTCAAAGGAATACGCTTGTGCGTGAAAATTCTCTAATAACCCTTGAATCAATTACATATTGAACATGTTTGAAAGATAGACGAATACTTCGTAAAACACATTTGTATTAAAGAAATTTTTTGTTTATTTATTTAAATTAATAAAGGCCTTATATATGTAGCCCTTGAAGCATTTTCATAGGGATACGTCTGCCACAGCCCTAAAATTACATGTGATTCTTCATAGTAATTGATTTATTTGTTGTAGCCGCACTTTACAATTAGCCAATTTGCTTTACAATTGCACTTCAAAACTACAATTACATTCCAAAACTACAATTTCATTCATTGTGAAGATGTTATACGTACTCTTCAGTTTCTGTTTCAACTAATATGAGAAGTATTTTAAATTTAGCACGTGTTGGGATATGCCATTCCAACGCATAAAATGTCACGACACGAAACTAATAATAAACCGTTGCAAACGCACGTAACCTAAGTAGCGTATTGTATAGATACCAAAATACTTTTATGCAACACTAGCAGAACCATGAAAAAGCCAAATTTTTTGTTTGGGGTCAATTACAAGGTCATTCTAAAATAGTTGAAGGGATTGTCGCTGAAACCATCGTAACTTTCGATTTATGAAAAACTAGCAAAAACCCGTCAAAACCGAGTTTTCGGGATTTCGGTTTTGGGGGTCATTTATGGGGTGGGTGTCGTCTCAAAAAGAGGAAAGGGTCTGAAGTCGCTTTGGTCCTTAAAAACATCATAACTTTTCGTATCATGCTAAACTTGCAAAATTCCGAAAAATCCCGATTTATCGGATTTAAGGGTCATTGATATAAGGTTGAAGGGTCTGGGGTCACTTTGATCCTTGAATTCATCATAACTTTTTGATTCATGGAAAGCTAGCAAAAATTCCATAAATCCGATAATTCGGATTTGGGGGTCATTTAGGGGGTCGTCAAAATGAGGATGAAGGATATGACCCCTATGCCCCATCTTCGAACTTGGCCTGATCCTTGACCCCAACTACCTTTAGCTGAAAATAGATTTGGAAAAAGTTAACCCGTTCGAGAGTTATCGCGCATGCAGGCGGACGGACGGACGGACGGACAGTACATTCCCATAAAGTAGCTAATACGCTACTTAATAATGGTAGAAATTTGTTGCAAAATTCCTAAACGTTTTTTTTTTTCAAAATTTAAAACTTCTACCATAGAAAGGAAAAAAAATTATATAAAAAAAATATAGGCATTTGTACTGCCGCGCATAACACCTTAGTAACACCTCTTGGTAACTTTGCTTTGACAGAGCCATATATTGTTTGGAGACATTGAAAGCATGCTAAAAGAGGTCATTGCCGTACGGCCGTGTTCCGCCTACTTCTGGCACATTATCAGACACAAACATTCCTCTAACATATGTTAAATCGATAACGCTCAGCGAAAAAGGCCAATTACAACTATTTTTGACGGACGACGCTGAGTTCATTGGAGAGGCTAACGTAAGTTATAAACACTGGCATGTTGTTATAGACAGGTTAACCTTATTAACAGACATGAAAAAACATACTAAACGCCTCACAGTGAAATAGAAATATTAAAAAGTCAGGTCAAACTTGACTATCATTGAGCAATATGCTAAGCGATAGCTAACATTTCTATCGAGAGATAAGTTTTTATTAAAAATAAACGGCGTTAATATTACTGTAACATTATTTTATAAGGCCAACAAGACCTACCTAAGATAGGAGTAGCTTTAAAGGACGCGCCTTCACTTTTTAGGCCATTTTCATTTTTGAGAAAGTTTGTAAAAAATTTCCAAATGTAGACTTGGGCTTGAAGGGTGCGTCTCTTACAATGCTGCGTTGTGAGCGCTTTGAGGCAAATTAGCACCAGGCAATTGTTATGAAATGTTGTTTAATAGTCATGTGAAGTTGTTTTATCATGAATTTTGTTTATAATATATATAGTATATTTATTCAAACTTTTATTATGAATTCTTTGTAATTTTTGAAATTTAACAATTTTTTAAAACTATTTAAGAAGCGTTTTTGCAATATATTGAGATGGTTCCAAAAGCTTTCCCGCCTTACTATTGTCGGTTTAGGTTAGGTTTGACGCTTATCACCATTAGGCCAAAATGCCTTCAGCTAAAAAGTACCAGAAAAAAGATGGTGATGCAGAAGTCGGACGACTCATTGACTACCAACGACCAACTCTGTTTTCTTATATAGTAATAATGGTCAATGGTAAACACTTTTTTTAAAGTAAATTTAGAATCAGCTTTAAATTTGAGTAAGGACTGATACGTCGCACCTTAGCGAATTTCTGCTTCAACAAAGTTGCCATATGCCTTTGTATAGCCATATGTATATTTTATACAGAATTGATCACGATCTGACAAAATTTAACTTTTGATGGTAAGGATCCCCCTACCATCTTGAAAACCCCCGAATTCTTGAAATTGACATTTGACCCCGAAGGATTTGACCCAACAACATCTTCAAACTTAGCCTTCGTATATTCTCAAAGGTCATGTGTGCCAAATTTGGACACTTTGTGACATGTGGTTTGTCTGCTAGCGTGTCGCAGGCAGACGAAAAGGCGGACAGAAGGACAGAAACAATGACCACATAAGCACTGGCTGGGGCTAAATAAAATTCAAATGCGACTTTATTGTTGCAATTAAAAACAGGCTATGAAAGAAATAAAATTGTCATTTTGGAACAATAAATATTCAATTTTAAGATGCAGACACATAAATTTTAATTAAATAATCTACTCATCGACGCCCTTGAAAATGTTCAAGTATTGCTCTAATGGAAAAATTATTTGTGCCATTGAAGCGTGAAAATTTTCCAGTTTTGAATGTAGCACTCAATTTATGCATCCTACGTAATATTGTAATTCAAAAATTACCAATTGAGCTTAAAATTAAAAGCTCAATCGTAACTTACAAGTATATTATACACACGTGTTATTCTCCAGTGTAATTGTCTTATGTTTATCGCCGTACTTTGCTGTTTGTGCGTAATAATCACAAAAAAGTCAGGATTTCTCATGTAGATTTTAATAGTTAAAGTTGAGGGCAAAAGTTTTTGATTATAAAACATCTTAATTCAAAGGAATACGCTTGTGCGTGAAAATTCTCTAATAACCCTTGAATCAATTACATATTGAACATGTTTGAAAGATAGACGAATACTTCGTAAAACACATTTGTATTAAAGAAATTTTTTGTTTATTTATTTAAATTAATAAAGGCCTTATATATGTAGCCCTTGAAGCATTTTCATAGGGATACGTCTGCCACAGCCCTAAAATTACATGTGATTCTTCATAGTAATTGATTTATTTGTTGTAGCCGCACTTTACAATTAGCCAATTTGCTTTACAATTGCACTTCAAAACTACAATTACATTCCAAAACTACAATTTCATTCATTGTGAAGATGTTATACGTACTCTTCAGTTTCTGTTTCAACTAATATGAGAAGTATTTTAAATTTAGCACGTGTTGGGATATGCCATTCCAACGCATAAAATGTCACGACACGAAACTAATAATAAACCGTTGCAAACGCACGTAACCTAAGTAGCGTATTGTATAGATACCAAAATACTTTTATGCAACACTAGCAGAACCATGAAAAAGCCAAATTTTTTGTTTGGGGTCAATTACAAGGTCATTCTAAAATAGTTGAAGGGATTGTCGCTGAAACCATCGTAACTTTCGATTTATGAAAAACTAGCAAAAACCCGTCAAAACCGAGTTTTCGGGATTTCGGTTTTGGGGGTCATTTATGGGGTGGGTGTCGTCTCAAAAAGAGGAAAGGGTCTGAAGTCGCTTTGGTCCTTAAAAACATCATAACTTTTCGTATCATGCTAAACTTGCAAAATTCCGAAAAATCCCGATTTATCGGATTTAAGGGTCATTGATATAAGGTTGAAGGGTCTGGGGTCACTTTGATCCTTGAATTCATCATAACTTTTTGATTCATGGAAAGCTAGCAAAAATTCCATAAATCCGATAATTCGGATTTGGGGGTCATTTAGGGGGTCGTCAAAATGAGGATGAAGGATATGACCCCTATGCCCCATCTTCGAACTTGGCCTGATCCTTGACCCCAACTACCTTTAGCTGAAAATAGATTTGGAAAAAGTTAACCCGTTCGAGAGTTATCGCGCATGCAGGCGGACGGACGGACGGACGGACAGTACATTCCCATAAAGTAGCTAATACGCTACTTAATAATGGTAGAAATTTGTTGCAAAATTCCTAAACGTTTTTTTTTTTCAAAATTTAAAACTTCTACCATAGAAAGGAAAAAAAATTATATAAAAAAAATATAGGCATTTGTACTGCCGCGCATAACACCTTAGTAACACCTCTTGGTAACTTTGCTTTGACAGAGCCATATATTGTTTGGAGACATTGAAAGCATGCTAAAAGAGGTCATTGCCGTACGGCCGTGTTCCGCCTACTTCTGGCACATTATCAGACACAAACATTCCTCTAACATATGTTAAATCGATAACGCTCAGCGAAAAAGGCCAATTACAACTATTTTTGACGGACGACGCTGAGTTCATTGGAGAGGCTAACGTAAGTTATAAACACTGGCATGTTGTTATAGACAGGTTAACCTTATTAACAGACATGAAAAAACATACTAAACGCCTCACAGTGAAATAGAAATATTAAAAAGTCAGGTCAAACTTGACTATCATTGAGCAATATGCTAAGCGATAGCTAACATTTCTATCGAGAGATAAGTTTTTATTAAAAATAAACGGCGTTAATATTACTGTAACATTATTTTATAAGGCCAACAAGACCTACCTAAGATAGGAGTAGCTTTAAAGGACGCGCCTTCACTTTTTAGGCCATTTTCATTTTTGAGAAAGTTTGTAAAAAATTTCCAAATGTAGACTTGGGCTTGAAGGGTGCGTCTCTTACAATGCTGCGTTGTGAGCGCTTTGAGGCAAATTAGCACCAGGCAATTGTTATGAAATGTTGTTTAATAGTCATGTGAAGTTGTTTTATCATGAATTTTGTTTATAATATATATAGTATATTTATTCAAACTTTTATTATGAATTCTTTGTAATTTTTGAAATTTAACAATTTTTTAAAACTATTTAAGAAGCGTTTTTGCAATATATTGAGATGGTTCCAAAAGCTTTCCCGCCTTACTATTGTCGGTTTTTTACTTGTCAAATCATATAAGCACATTGAAAATTTGAAAAATTTCAAAATTTTGACGAAAAATTGAAAAGGAATATCAGCCGCTAAATTTAAAATTAAGGCAATGTAATAGAACTACGTAACGATGGTGGAAAATTTGCTGCACCAGTACACGAGGGTTCATTGTTAGATGTACTGAAGTCACAAGATTGTTTGGCCCATCGTCAGCTACTTCCGGTTCCGCTATAATAGTATAAACCAGAACACAATTAGTTATATTTGGTTAAAAAACTTTGTACTGTTATAAGATTCAGTTTTGGTTTTATAAGTTTTAATGGTTTTGATAAATTTAAGGGTCTTCCGGGATTTTATATTATGAAATCCCTTGATAAAAGTTTCATTTTGACAAAATAATTTCTAGCGTGTACTTTTGATGCTGAATCTAAATCTTCCCGTGAACATAAACTTCAAAGTCCTTGAGGGGCGTTACGCTTTAGCTTGACCGCGAGTAAATTTGTGCAAAATGGGTTTTGACGCAAAAGTTTGATTTTTACACTTTTATGAATTTTTAAGATCAAATTTTGGCCTCAAAATTTATAAAATAGAAATCTCCAATTTTATACCAAGTTTGCTGACACGCAAGGGTAACGAAGATGGTAGGTTTAAATTTAGTGTCAAAAATACATGCTAGATCTTATTTTGTAGAGAAATCAAGCAAGGTATACGCTTCTCAATTATCCGCGCATGTCCTATAGGCTTAATTAATATAATTAAACAATTTTTTTGTATATTTTTTAACAAATACTTACGGCGTACGAGCTCCCCAGAGGCAAAAGCTTGTTGGATATCGCAGGTGTCAGTCAGTACCTTTTATTCCACACTGAGCCTTTACGCTGCCATTGTTGTCAATTGTCGTATGTGCACAAGAACTTAATTTAAGTCATACAGAGAGGCAACTCAGTAGGAAGATGCACTTGCAAAACCCCAACTCAATATAAATTTGCAAGAAGCTTTACTTTGCTTAGATTTAGAAGGTCTTGATTAGAAGAAGAGTTGAAGCTTAAAACAAAACTTAAAACTTTTAAATAGATCATATTTCATTCAAAACGCCTCTATATACATGCAATTGTAGAAACCTTTAAAGAAATCTCACATTATAATCAGTGATTATAATTATTATGATAGTTGAGCTGTTTTTGCCTGGTTTTGATATCTTTCAGCATACTAGAATTGTACTTTAAGAGTGAAATTTTGTACAAAAATTTACAGTTTGATAGTTATAGATGGTAAACTTAAAAATGCATTCTGTTGCTAATGTAACTTAATTCTATAACTCACTGTTCTAGGCTTATTTTATTGTCGAACAATAGTATAATCCCTTCTATCCATTTCTTACGTTTGAAGCTTACATTAAAATATTCTAAATCAGTAGGTTTTTAAAACTTCATTAAATACTTAATGTAGAAATTTAATTATCTTATAATTCTATTTAGTATGCTGTAACCGATATACAATTCTGCTTTCTTTCCTATCATATTTTTATTTTCTATTAGTTTTGAATTTGTTTAGCATATGAAACTTCAAATTAAAATTTGTCTTGTGGAAAAACTAATTTTATGTGGATTGCTGTGCAACAGAACCCGTGTTTAATTACAATTAATTCCCTATTGGAAGCATTAAAAATTTATTATGAAAACATTGAGTTTCAACTTTAAGAGTCTTAATTTAACAAACCATTGTTGTGTATACATTGTTAATTTTTGCAGTGGGTTGAGATAGGTCAATTTTAATGCGTTCCACAGAGTTTTTTACTTTCTTTGTTAAGGTTGTTTGGCTTTAAGGATTTTTTTCTCTATTATTACACTATTTAACGAAAAAAATAAATGAAACTTACACATTTACCCTAGTTTTTGGAGTACATGATTACATTCAAGTAGGCAAATACAATATAGAACCCATACTTCCTCATGCAATAATTAAAACAAAGCGATTTATATGTACCAAGATACTAAAACCTAGAAATTTGTTTCTTATTAAGTATTTATAAACTGTTTCATGCCACAGGTATTGGAGAATTGTTTGCGCCTTTTTTTGCGAAAACGCCTAATTTAATTTTCCAAAGTTTCTTAAACTTTCTAAAATTAAATTTCTTAAAACTATACTCGCTTATCCTATCTATCACACAATTTCATATTTTTAAACAAAATGTTTTAAGACTTATCATAAGCTTACATTTTAATACACATCAAGCAATTTCAGAAGTTAAATTAAAATAATCTAACCTAATAACTTTCTCAGAATTTTTTATTCAAATTTAGCCGTTATATAAATTTGCTTGCAAACTCTCTTCTGTGGCAAATTACTATACATAAATGCTTCATTCTTATCGAATTTAGCCGCCTTATTGGCTAAACTAGAGTATTAATATACGATGTGAGGCTGCAGTTGGGTCATATGTCAAGTTTAATGTTCCAAATATTAACTACTTATTAAATAACTAGTTAGTAAATATTTGTTTATGTTATATTTATAATTTTAATTTAAATTAAAAATTTTATAAAGCTAGAATTGGAATTCAATTTACGAGATCACCCTGTTAATCATTGTAATATTAGTAAACAACACTTGACAGAAGTGCTACATGTGATTTATTTGTTAGAAATTATAATTAAATTGTTAGAAATGTTTGTTGATTAATAATAGTAAGGTTTAGTTTGTAACAAAAATTTGATTTGTCAACAGGTCTATTTATCATAATACTTAATATAGGATTAAAATTTAGTACGTTACCCAATAAGAGCCTTGTAGTAGTTTTCCCAGTATTCTATCCTTGTGTACGACTGTTTCGTATCAAAACTCGGATGTTGAACAATAGGCGTATTCATTTTTTTTATGTAAAAAAATATTGTTAATCCAAAAATAAGAATAATATATTAAGTATCGAAGTAATGGAGACGCTGAAATATTCTCTATCTCCCCATGTGAAAACTAAAAAAGTAAAAACTAAAAGTTTAAAGAACTGGTAGCCCAGAAGCTTACAACAACTCTTTTTCTAGAACACCGCGAAAAAATTTTGTCGAAGAGGACACCAAACTTTGCAAAAATTTGGAATCCAAAACTATTAAAAACTATACTATATTAAAGTAAAAAATTGTCGTTCTATTGCAAGCGGCGTAAAAATTCAGAGATCCAAATTATTTATTCAAAGCAAATCTGAGGTGGTTAATACTATTCAAACTTCGAAAAAAAGCGTTTCCAGCAGAAACGTAACCATAAAATTTGATATTAAGGTACTAATAAATCTTTAAACTATTTTTGAATTGATCCCGAATTCTTTGTTAAATATAAATAAATTTATATATTCTTTGGTATGTTAAAATCTAATCACAATATAGTTTTGTTTTCACTCAAATCTCGCTTAACACTACATCAATAGGCAATTTTACTTACACATCCATTAACAATAGTTTTTTTTTCAAACAATTAGTAGAAGACTACGGCCCCAGTTCACCTTCTTTTGTTTCCCATAATGCTTTTCTTATGGGAGGGCCGAAAAACCAAACGGTCCCCTCTTCCCATCTAAAATTTTGAGGACTAAAAATATCTAAACCCAACCTATATGACTAGCCAATTCTAAACCTAACCTAAAACGCACTTAACAATTAAGCTTAGCTAATATATTAAGCCACGGAGTATATGGCCCTATATTACATCTCTCATCCCTCTAATTTCAACTCTCGCAGAGCCCTTCTGGTGTGGTTGAAATAAAATTTCAAGGCTTCAGTTTTGTTTGTCATTTACACCAGGTCAATTCTCACCCATTCAGTCAGAAATTTAATTAAAACTATCAGTGCTTACATTAAAATTGTCAGTTATTTTTATTTAAAAAAAGTCACCTATTTTCAGTCAATAATTGTTTTCGAGTTAGCCAGAACATTATTACAAAATGTTTTCTAAAATGGGAAAACGTCCAGTGTCACCGACCACTGATCGTCCACCAACCAATAAGCGTATTCGTCAGAATTCAAGTGTCCAATTTGCGAAGTCTGTTTTTCTGAAGAACGTCAGCTGAAAAGGCATATCAATGCTCATGACGATGATTTTCGATTCCTGACGATGTCAGGAACCATGGCTAATGTCGACTGTGCATTGTGCTTCGCATCGTTTTATACTCACGATGAAATGGTACAGCATTTTAATGAAAGGCATGTCGACTTCTGGAATCCTTCAAATGGTCAACTACCGACTGGTTCTGCAGTGCTTCAAATGTATCGTGACCTTTTTTTTTGAGTCGTGTGTTTTGAAGTTTAATTGTCGGGATAACCTACAAAAGCATTACCATGATGTTCATCCGGACTTTTTCACAAAACTCGTACAGGAGTCTACTCAACTCGAAGCTGGAATTCAAAAGCCATTGACTGTGCATTGAAGAAGTCAGGTATTACTCTTCAATTAATCACGGATCCTACAACGCATTGTTGGATTGAACGTGCAATTTGAGGTAGCTATGTCAGCTTTGGATCTCAAAGGATGGCTCAATCAAACAAACCCTACATGGGAGATGAATATAATGCAGAAGTCCAAAGACCTGAAGACCTGAAGTCCAAAGACGAGAATTTAAGTTATTTTTTACTATTTATTAGTATCAATTGTAAGATTTTTTTTTTCTAGCCACAGAGGAAGCAGCGGAAAATGCTTCAAGACGACGTGGAGGAGAGTCTTGTTACTGGCAATGAGGACTACGAGGTCTTCTACACCATAGAACCGGATATTTACTCGATTTCGTTTGTTTTCACAAAACTTTCCAAAAACAGCATTCGAGGCCAATTTCCAAAAATTCG
>JAQFYP010000484.1:0-22689 GCA_034694865.1 Bilobella braunerae | reverse complement strand
TGCGGAGTCCGAGAGTCCAATTCTGTGGAGATGAAGGGCTAGTAAACAGTGTCCTGTCACTAACATGGCCAGGATCCCAAGGGATCCAAAGGTAATTACAATAAATGTAAGTAAAGTCAGCTGTAAGCTAATTAGCTATTGTTAGTTAGCTAATAGCACCAAAGGGAGTTTAGACTAAATTACAATGTTCAAAATGTAATTAATAACTATTGTTCCAAACATTGAAAACCTTGTTTGAGTTGGACAACTCACAGGTTTCCTAACTTTTCTAGAGCAGGCATGGGGATTTAGTTGAGTGGCCAACTTGTATTTTCCCCAACATTAGGCGCGCTTGTGACTGCGTTTGGAAATGTCAAAAGTTAGGCGCTCCCAGCACCTTCTTAACTTTGGGCTGGGACAGCTCGACTTAGGATAGCCCAATGCCTGACTCCTAAATGTGCGGAGACGATAGGGAGGCCTTTGGCAGTGTATTACATGGAGTTACTGCAATGGGCCCGGCTGAGGCCTGAGCGGTGTGGGTAGAAATATTCATTAACATACATACGTATGCGGTATATTCAAACAGGGGGGACACCAAAAGGACTTCCTTTGTGAGAATTGAAATTTTTATTTGAGGATGATGCTAATCCCTGGCACTTGTGGTTATAGAGCAGGTGATGTTTTGTAGGAATAAGAGAAGAAAGTGCTTTATTTAGGGGTCCTCTCTCTTCGGCTCCTCTATTGACGGTAAAGAAGAACAGAGACAATTTTGATCCACTGCACTGTAGCATAATTAGTTCATGTGACGGTCCCAAAAACAAATGTCTGTAATTTTGGGCTAAACGCTTGCGTAATTTGCAAATTGAATGAAAGTCATTCAAATATGCATTTGAAAATAACAAAAAAAAGACACTGAGTTTGTTTTTTTAGTCTTATAATAAGAAACAACTGCAGTTATACTGCATAACGAAAAATCACAATTTATATTGATTTACCGTTTTGTTGCCCTTTATACTTAAAGTCTGTAGTTTTTCTTAAATTTTAAGGCGGACTTACCTTTGTAATAGAAAAGACTCAAAACTATAAGCAATAAAGTTGGCAAACTTAACCAAACGCATGATTGTGATTAATTATTTGTGAAGCGATTATGATTTTATTTCTGCAGTAAGTCAATTTGATCTCACATTTTAAATAAAAATAACATGTTCAGTTCTTGCGGTGAATCACATGCACAACTCCATGCAAGTATCCCTACAAGTTTCCCTAAAATAATGCAAAAAACTTTTGTACTTTTTCTATTAAAAAAACTAATTGGTTTTAAAACTGAACATTTCAACAACTTACTGGTAACCGACTAGAAATTATAACTGCTCTCCAGTCTGAGTTATCATTTCTTAAAACACAAAATCCAACTCGTACTGCATCCAAAAGCATTTGAGCCTGTAAAATAAAACTTGAAAATAAGGGCAACTAATCAATTTATCATTTCAAAATTTAACAATCATTTTAAACTTCACCTCTTCGTGTACTACTAGGGAATGTGCTTGCTTGAGTAATGAACTACGGCTAGATCCTAGCACAAATGGAACTTTTCCGTTAAAGACAATGTCAATGCCCTCTGCATTTTCAAGCTTCATGTCTTCTCCACTTGCAAGTATTCTAGCCTTCTCATTGAGCTATAAAGTTAAAAATTGAAATTTGCAAGCACAAATAATGTATTACACTTAAGTGTCCCATTTCTAGATTAGTAACGAAGGAACAAAGCATATCAAATCTGTTCATGTTTTGAAGGCTTTGTGTTCAACTATACAAAACTTACGCCTTCATCAACCCGAATTTCTTTATTGTCTTCGAGGATAGTTTGAAAGAGGTCGTCATAGAATTTCCGAAATACAATTTTGATGTTGTATGTTTGAATGTGCCAAATTCCAATTGCCTCAACATCCTTATCTTCGGTTGCCTAAATTGCACAATAAAATATATAAAATAAAAAGTTAGATCAAGCGCCTTTAGTTTTTTGAAAACAGAGAGTTGTCTTACAATTCTGAAAGCAGATTTTGGATCTTGCAAAGAATCAAAGAGCTGCTTATAAACGCAGGGCTCAGATCTAACTGCAGAGCTTTCCCTCAAATTTTTATTTCCCTTGGATTGTACTTTATCAGTAATTTCAAAAGTCAAGTAACGCTTGAACTTTTCGGCGTCGAATCTCTGCAGCTATTAACAATAATTAAACAAAAGACAACTGTATAATTACAACTAAAAGTAATGTCTTGTTGAGTAATGAGTTTATTTAAGCATTAAGTAACTTGTATTTACTTACAGTGAAACCCTGTCTAAGCCAATCCATTTGATTTCCACGCACCTTTTCATTCACATGTCGAATTGTCTTTGGGTACAAGGATGCTTCAATTAAAAATATTGACACCTCAATGTTGTGCACTGGGTTGTCTGCTGCTCCGAAACGGAAACGGTGGGCAAATGCCACAAATTTGCCCTTTTCGATTACTACATTGGCCTATACAAAATACAAAATAAATATTATATAGGTAGTTTAATTACGAGGACAATGTACAACCGCCACTCAATCTGATTACGACTTTCCTTTTCAAATAAGCAACGGCAACAATTCATGCAATGCAAGCAGCATTGCATGAATTGTTACTCGAAAAACAAAGTTTTGTAGTAGTTATCTTAAAATAACTTATTGCTTGCATTATCTCTTGCAAGTTGAAAATTTAATTTTTTTTTGGTTCTTTGACATTTCCACTAAGGGTTCGTCAACACGTGTGGGTACTGTGGGTGGTCATGGTGGGGAGGCGGTGGCTGTCAATCGTGGAGCCTTGAGGAATGAAACGAAAGGGCTTTCTGCTGGACGTCGAACGGGCTAGGGCCCTACCACTACTCCGCCTTTGGCAAGAGATAGGAACAACCGTCTTACGCATACATGACCCCAGTCAACTGCAACCCCAGGTCACACACGCACCCCTACTGCCCCACCTGACCTCCAATACCCCATTCGGGCAAGGAAAGTGGGGAAACCTTTCGGAAAAAACCACTTCCATATTGGCAATACCGGGACTCGAACCCTGTCCGTCCATGGCTAGGGCTCAAGGCTCTAACCACCCGGCCTTCGGGAGTTGGACGTTGAAAATTTAATAGAAATATTGGGATTTAAATTATGTTTATGAACTTTTGCAGTAACAGAAACTAAGTTATATTGTAGAGTAAACAGCAAACTACTACCGCCAAATGTTGTCTTGCTGCCTGTTCATAAATTTGACTTGTAGTTAAGTACTGGGTGACAGGAATAGTGTAGACGTATTCTTTGAACATTTCTTGGTTCGTGTCACTCCGACCTCCTAGGGAAGGCCCCTGTGACCCACGAAAAAAGTTATTCGACAGCCTAACACTCATGCGTGGGAAATTGATTCCACGCCTTCCTGTACTCGAACTCGATGACAGTTGTATACTGGACGTTAGGCTGTTTGATGCATTAAGGTTGCTCTCCGACCTTGTGGTACTGAACTCATTCATCTGAAATTTTATTCCAATGTTCCGCTAGTAAATATAATTTATGGGCTGGATAGCATAATTTTTAATGTGTGTTACATTTGGATAAAGGTCCAAGTTCAGTTTCGATAGCACAAACATAGCAGGTCCACACACAGACTCGAACGCAATGGTAAGCTCATTCCCAAGTATGGAAAAGCCAAAAAATTTAGAGTTAACCTCAATTGCCTGCAACAAATTAAAAATTTAAGAACATTTTTCATCGATAAATCATTGAAAAGTAACTATGACATTTTTTGTTTCAAAAATAATTTTTCTACAATTTTTTTTTTTTTTTTTGTAGAATTTTAGTTTTACAGTGTTATATGCCAAGGGCGACTTTTCAAGATCACCGACTAAACTGTCTTGAGATGTGATGTTGACCACAATGTGTTTGATACCCTTGATAGGTTTTTTTGTGTTTTGAATTTCCAGTGCTAGCGCTGAAAGCTGAAAAATTTGAATATAGGCGTGTCTAATTTTAGATATGTTTAATAATTCTTAAGTCCAATTACAGTAACTACCGATTTCAGCGTATTTTGCATTAAATTTTAGAATTCTTTCAAATATGATCTGCTCTTGTATACTAAATTGCAAACTTACGACTGGATCCGGCGTCAATAATTCTCCCGCTGGCCTCCAATTGTTTAAAGTTTGCACAATCTTTACGTGTTTTATGTTCCAAAATATAAGGTCAACCTCCCAATTCTTATTGAAGCGATGTATAACCCCAAACGAGTTATTTTTTGTGTTATCGATGTACTGAAAAATTATTAAAAAAAGACATGTAATCAAAGAAGGATAACGTTTCTGATTTAATGTAAATCATCGTAAGAATGTTACATGTTATTTGTAGAATGAGCTTGATTAAGTTTTGAAATTTTAAATTAATGATTTTTAAATGATTATAATTTCTTCAAATTTAATTGTTATTTGCAAAGTTTTTTATTTACAGCTTCAAAATAGGTATCAACCAAAATAAAACAAAAATACTGTATGCTCCAACAAATTACCTTGATGTCCGAAAATGCTCGTACATATTTTAGCTTTTCAGAGTCCACGTATCCATCAAAATTTGTGAGAACTGTTGCGCTAATTTTTTCAAAATGTGCACTCTTTGCACTACCTTTGTAACATTCAGTAAACTCCGCCATCTGCAGAGAGTCATATAAATGAAGTTTACATATTATTAATTACTTATTATTTTAAATTAAGGAAACAAATTTACCCCTGGATAAAATGTGAACGCTGATGCGCCTCTGTTGCTCTGTGAAATTAAATTTCCGAGCAATGACGGAACCAAGCAAAATACCTCCCATAATTGGTTTTGCTGTTTTACAGTAACTCCAAAAACTTTCTGTGTATTAAATGTCTGGAATAGTGGTATTAAATCATTTACATGTTAAAATTTGCTGTGAATTATGTTTAACAAATACTTCAATCATTTTGTTTAATGTTAAATTTGTTAAGAAACAATTAGACTTAACCGTGTTAACCAGCTTACCGAAATAAAATTTATTGCCCAGGAAGTCGCGAAAGCCTCAAAGGCTTTCTTGATTGTACGGTGGGAAACAACAGGTTTAATTAGGTGAAACTCTGGTCCGAGAAAAGCATTGTCTGTCCTTTCCAAACGTACTTCATTTGTTACTAACTCGGTCAACTAGAATGTATAATATATATATATATATGTTTTATATAATATAGTATATCTATTATAGCTGTTACTTTTAATCATCCATGTTGCTTTTATATCTTTTCGTATATGTATATATATAGTATGTTTCAGACTAGCTATATTTCAGCTATGCTACAATAAATCTACAGCCAAATAGTACCTACCTTTTCATTTAGTTTAAACTGAGTAAACTCGGGAACAAACAGCGACAAAAATCCAAAATGTGCCAAATGCAATTTCACTTTCCATTGTTCTGGGCCTTGCTCTGGTAAACATACAATTCGTACAAACATGTACACCGGATTCAGCAACTAGAAAAATGAAACCGATATTATATAATCTGACAAACATACTAAAGTACTGAAAAGTATTCGTAAAACTTAATGTTAAAACTTATGACTAAGCGTTGCCAGCATTGCCAGCATTGCTTGATGATATTTAAAAAAAGTCGATAACACTCACAATACTTCCCTGGTTTCCTTCATTTTGTAAAAGTTGTGCTACAGCGGCTCTAGTTGCCACTACAGCATTGGGAGCGTTTGAAGTACAGGTTTCTTTTGTGTTAAAAAGTTTTGGTTGCTCCATAAGATATTTGAAAACCTAAAGAACAAATACGGAATTAGTTTTCCAATTTTTATTAGATTATTGGGCGCTAAAGCCTCGGATGAATCATACTAAATATTTTGAAATTTGTTACTTGTTTATAATATATAAATAAAATGCTAGTTTAGAGTAACAACTCTCATATGCGTTATACAAAAATTGAACACATTTGATTGATTGAATAGGGAAAAGCATTTATATATTTAACAATTTTTTTTGTGTATCTTTCATGTACATAAAATTATCATGAACATAATTGGTAGGTGCTCATGTTTTAAAATGTATCAAAGAGACATTAGCTAAAATCTGATGCAATTTAAGCAAAAACTTACATCGGCATTAAAATCTAATGGATCGAGTCCCATTTTTAATCGTGTCAAGTTTGCCTCATAGACGGCTGGTCCATCTTGCGTCATTATGCTGACACTAACACTAAATGGTATTCCTACTTCGAGATGAAATTTAATGTCAGGTTCAGCAAAAGAAATTCCAATGAAATACGTTTCTTGATACGGCTGTTACATAAAATAAACTCGTTGAACAACATGATAAACATTTTATCATAATCCCAAATATAGTACCGTTGCATCGATAAACGCAGTAAACTGTTCATCCTTTGGCAAGTTCAGAAAAATTTCTGCGAGTAGTTGCTCTACGGAGCGGAAAGTGTTATTATCATTTCGCCATTTACACTTGGATGAAGCATGAGTTACAATGGGTGTATTCAAAGCATCAAGACGCTTCTGCTCAAACTCAACCAAAAGAGGCTCCACCTTCAGAAAAAGTATATTGAAACTCTCAAAGTACACAAATTTGTTCAATGTTGAACTCACATTCCTGAAAAACTCAAACTTTTTCTTGAAACAAGTTGTAAGCATTTTAAGTGCACTCTCATAAAATTTCTGCTTTGGAACTAAAATGTGAAGAATGTTCGATTCTAAGCCAGCAGAATTGAATTGCAAGTATAATCCGATTTTAAAACATTTTTCAAGATCCTGTTTTTGGTTAAAAATAAATATTTCAGTTAAATTTTCAATTAATAACATATCAACGGGGAAGATTACCAAGACTCATCATAATTTATATGAAATAATTTCATTTTAAAACAATTGTTGTACTAAATGCATTTCTTAGATGTCAATATTACCTGTAGCCTATGATCGTGCATTGCTTCTATAAGCGTTGCTAGTATGGTTTCGGAACGAGTATTTTTTCCGGCAACACATGCAACAGAGCAAAATTCGAAATGTTCGGTTACTGCTACCGGTAACACAACACCGGTCGACAACAGATCACTTAGCTAAAATGTAAATTATTTTGAAGCAATTAGCCAAAATTACCTACCGTAATAATTTAGAAAATTAGCTAAATACTATATAGTATCTATACAATAACTATTTACTAAATGCCACGTACTATCAATATCTATGATCATGATGTCGTAGGATGTTAGCAGTATTAAGTAATTTCTGCATAACTTTATAGTATTGATGTTTACAGAAATACACATATATGCATATTACACTAGGTATATATATTATATATTATGCAAAACTAACTTCTTCATCTTCGACTACTGGAAATTTGTTGAGAGGGTACAATACTGTATTCAAATAATCGAACGCATCCCGAGTGACTCTTTTCAATACCACTATCAAAATATATCCGGAATTTGTTGCAGCTGTAGTTATCCCGGCTCCTTCGTATACAAAATCGAATACCTAAAATAATTGCAAAATAGGGTTTTAAGCTAAACAATATCATAATAGTGTTTTAAGCTCAATAATCAGAATTTAATCTCTCTTAAATTGTAATAATAGAATACTTTTTCAAAATTGTCTTTGCTTTGAATCCTATTTTCAATAAATTTGCCTCCTGTCAACAATTCAGAGTGCTGTGTTATATCGAACGCTTTTGCCTCTTCTAATGATAGTGCAATAGAAGCATCAATAAATTTTGCTGTGTCAACTTTTGCCTCTTGAAAACCAACGCTCTTGGGTTGTGTTGATTCGAAAATTGCTTTGGCATAATCTCCTGCCTCCTTTTGAGCCTACAACAATACACAACCTTCAATCTCAAATTCTTCAATTGTCAAAACTTTTTTGATAGCTGAACTTCAACTAATAATTTATTTAATATTCAAAATTGCAATCTACAGAAAGTTACTTTACAAAATTGATCTTAGTCAAGTATAAAAATTTCCATAGTATGGTAAGGATAGAGAACAAAATCTAATACTGCTTCAGTAGCAGTGTATGCAACGCATACATATGCTGTATTTGATGATGATTTCGTCCATTTCACATTAGGCAAAAGCCATAAGCAACATGAATTAAAGGTTACACATTAATAAAGGGTATTTTAGATTGTGAAAACAAGATTTAAGCATAAGTTGACGCGCCGTTATAAATTGGCAGGGTTACAATTAACCCTGCAATTGCAACTCTCGTCAAAGTAAACAGATTAAGCAAAGTCTTTAAAAATAAAACGCTATTTCCTTTGATTGTTTCAGTTTAGTTGGTTGAGTCCAATTTGTTATAACAACATACAATTTTCGTTTTAATAAGTTTTTACAATTAGCTAATCTCAAGCGTACATATTATAAATACGAGATAACTTACAAGTGGATCAATAATTAATTGATGTTGCCCCCTCTGGTTGTTAATGGCCTGTAAGAGTGGACTCGAAGTTGTTTCGAAGCAAGGCAAGAGTGCCAAAAGGAGTAAGCCTAGCAGCGGCATATTTTGTATTTGTAGAATGCTTCTCTCCAAGGTTTTGTATATCCTGGAATACTAGTAAACTTGAAATTTTATATGATTGCATCAAACAAACGTGCCAAAAAAACAGAAATTCCCGGTTGGAGAAACCGAATGTTTTCGATGAAAAAATTTGAAATCGCAACCACCACGCTTTTCTGTTTTTCACACAGATCATTTCAAATCGTTTTCTTTTTGTTTCAAAATGAGGTTTTTAAAAAAAAAAGTAATTTAATTCGATACTTTAAATTCAGTGGCCAAATACAAGCTTTAAACATAATATAAATTAATACATATTTCTGTGAAAAATAATTCACATATCTTTAACAAATATTTATTAAATTAATACATATTTACAAAATACAAAATAAAAGTTACACTTTGCGAGAATAATATTCTAGAATGTCTGGGTCAGTGCTTCACTTTATGGTGCTATATAATTCAAAATTACAAAATGGAAAGTTTAAAGAATATTCCCTCGCGTTTTATCATGAGACCGCTACAATTTGAAATTTGTAAAAGCCCCAAATAATACTTCAATAAGGAAAATTTATACAATTTTACACAACTAAATTATATTTGGCTTAGATTCTTAAATTCACAAATTAATAAATGCGTTGAATGGGACTAGATCTGCCTCTAATTGAGATTTCGCATACTCTATTTTCTCTATAAGTCATGAAGAGAAAGTATAACCTAAGGCTAGGAACCGCCACATCCCTCCCATTTGCTTTGAAAATTTGAACTATATTAACCAAATATAAAATAGTCTCTTTTTAAGTGTACTTTGTAGGACACTTGTGCCTTTGAAACTGCATTGGCCCGAAGGGAAAAACAACTCTCAGCAATAGATTCTAAAACAAGTACAAAAAAACCAAGTTACATTGTTTGTGAGCCTTCCTAAGATTCGTGCACAGATTGAATATTGAATACTTACTTTTTTCAAGTAGCGGTTTAAATAGAAAATCAAATTTAAACCTGGTAGCGTCAGCCATGAGAAATATTTATTTTAAGCGTTAGAAAGGCGAAAGTGACTCACTCGACTCGGTATGGAGGTTTGGAGCTTTTTCTAAAATCTTTTGAAAACAAATTTAAACACAATTTATAAATGAGGCTCAGCACTGTTTAAAATTTTATCATTGCAAAAAGTGTGTGCAAAAATTGTGCAAAACTTTACTCCAGATCAGTTCTAAACTACCCAAAAATATAACACAAGTTTTGAATTTGTGGAGAAAAGGAAAGCAAACATAAGTACTGTGATTGGTGCATTTGATATTAAAAGCTGCATGGTTTAGGCAATCCATACTTTCCATTTCTTGGTTAATTTTTTGCATGATTTCTCTGCTACACATTTCACCAAATAGTAATTGCAAATTTACTATAAGCTTTGGTCAGATACATAATATAATATATTATCTTTGTAATTTTCAATATATCAGAATATTGTGATAGATAACTTTGTTTTAACTCTTTTAAATGCAAAATTGTTAAATTGTGTAATCGACAATAATGTGACATATAGAATTATTGAATTAAACTGCCCGTGCAATATACTGACTAAGTTTTAGCCTTCTCTGAAAGTTAAATTTGCATTATCAAATGGGCATTAAGTACATTACGGTTACATTCTAATCTTAAAAAAGTAGAGGGTTCATGATACCCATAAATTACTTCGCACAAACACTCTTTTATGTTCTATACTAGTGTATAAACCCGTCCATAGGACGGGAGAATTGATACTGAACAAAAAAAACTTCTGAGAGTTGCACATGCGCATTCCCGTCCACACATGCCTGTGTGGACGGTTTTGCCATTAGAACAATTACATTCCAACTATGGCAATTGGAATGACATATTGTGAATTATGTTTGGCGGTTTTGCCATGTTTCACCATTGGTCGGTGCAAGGCAATTGCTTTACACAAACACAAATTTAATACTTTGTGCAATGGCAAATGGCAAAAAGGCTTCCTTCAACATGATTTTCTATAATGTAATTGCAAACATCACATTTATCTACCCGCTTGCTTTAAAAACTAAACTGTAGAAAACACTGTGAAAAAAAAAAGCTGGCCCTAAACCTTTTAGTGCTCAATTTGTTTTTCCTTCTGACTTTTGTCCTATTTTTAAAAATTTAGAAGTATTAAAGTCTAGTGTGGGGAATGACTCATAGCTTGCACAGGGAAAATTGTTTTCAAAATTAAATTAAAAATATTTCTAAAGGTCTCCTTCACCAAAGAAAACACCTGCATTTAAAATTATATTTAGCAAAAAGGGTTAGTTAGAATAATATTACCTCAGAAATCTATTTAGCAAGTTTAACAAGTTTTTACTTTTCAATTAAAAAAATATTAAAAAATATAAATTTGTTCGACGGTCTTGTCATAATCATAGAACTTTTTATGTTCTGACAGTCAACCGGAAATGTAGAAGTTCTACGTTACATCAAAGTTATAGTTATTCCAACTACGTTTTCAGGGAAGTTGATAAACATCAATCAATGCTATAGTATTGCTCCCCACGATGAACTGTACTTTATACAGTTTAGTGCAAAGTTTATTTAAGTTTTATTTAATCAAAATATGAATCCAAACCAAATTATACTATATTGTAGTAATGTGGTTTAAAAATTCAGCCGAGAGTGATTTATGTTATGATGTAAATGCTAGATGGCGTTATGAAAAGTGATCTTTTGATCTCAAAATTTGCTTTGCTTAAACACCAAACTGTAGCTAAAAATACACTTCCAAGCATTTACCAGTAACAGAGTTCAAGTTTAGAAGCAAAAGAGAAAACGCTTCAATTATTGGGCTTACTTCAAAAGTTATATAAATATAAAAGTTATTAACTTTGGTATAAGTAACTATGTGCACTGCAGTGAGCTGTCTAAAACGTCTGCTAGAAATTCTTTAAAAAATCCCGTGCAGACAAAGGTAGAAGCTGAATTTTTCGTTGTCAAAGAAAAATGATGTTGTTCAAAACCTCAGTTTGAAGTCAAATAGAAACATTAGTGACTACAATTGCACAATAATTATCCATGGGTTGTGTCTCTAAGGATTGTATTTTGACACTAGAAATGCAGCACTTATTGCTGTTGTGTTAAGTATTGACCTAGAAATCGAACTTGTAAGTTTGAAGTGGACGGTGGTGATTAATCAAATGTTTGACGATGAGTAGAGATGAGAAACCAATGATCAGATGCTCTAATTAAATGATGAGTCGACTGTCAATTTGATCCAATTGATTAGTTAGTTTAATAAACGGTTTAGTAAGATTTTGCTTATTTAGAATTGCTAATTGAATTAACCGAACTTCTCTTTTAGACTTCAAGAATTACACTAAAATACAAAATGTCTGATACTACTTGGGTCTCTAAACTATCCAGATCTGAACAGGAATGCCTGAACTGACCCTGAATATAATTTATAGATTTAGATATAAATTATGTACCCGAACTAACTAAAGTGATTTGAATGTTTGCCGCTGCCTACTGCTTTGGCTTAAATAAGATAACTGACCCAATCTTCAGGTTTGTAACAAAGTTTGTTACTTAAAACACGTCACGAGTTGTGCTTGTTTTAAAATTCTCAAAAACCGCCACTTTGCAAAGATGTGGTTTATTAAAAGGCTGCAGCATTGGCATCACGGACGATTTAAATTAGAAGCAAAAGGAGACAGAAAAAAAATGATTCCCTACTAGAAGCCAAGGTTGGAGGGTAGCAAGTATTTTTGCGAGGAATTTTTTGAATTATTAGGAACTGGAAAGGATAATTATCCAAAGTGACTCATCCCATCCCACAATCTTTTGCTGCTGAGCAGAAAGTTGAAACAGACCCTGATCCAGATTTTATTCCCTCAGAAACTTTCTGAAACAACATTCCAATCTTGAAAGCAAGTTGACACAGTAGACTCCTACAAGTGAGAAAGTTCATAAATTTCAAAATGAAACCACTCGGAAATTGATGTTGATGGTGCAATTTTGATTACAAAACATTCGGTGATGTGTAGAAGAAGCCAAACAAACGGCACAGAAAGATGCCCAAAACTGCTTTGGAGCAGAAGAGAAATCCAAGAGCCAGAAAGCCTATACTTAATTACTAGAATTATACAGTTGCAACTACTTTAGCGCAACTACTTTTGGAAATGTTGACGACAAATTCGTAGATGCTAATTATGCAAAACTACACAGATTTGAATTAAACAAGCCACTGAGAAAGCGTCATGCTTTAATTTATAGAAACATTCAAAGACGTATTTCATTAGATTCAGATGAAAATATAAATCTAATTTTCAAACTTCATTGTAATTTTTGAACAATTGGTGAAAATTTTAAGTGAAATTTTTACCGTTCCATGGGCGCGGGCCCATGGGGATCAGTTAAATAAATAGAAAATACAACACAATTTAGCAGTAACCTTAATTGTAATGCTAATTAACCCAGCAAACTTTGATATTTCTTAACGTTCCTCAGTTTCTGGATAAGGTTAACCTAATTTGAATTTTTAAATTTTCTATTGTAGAGTTTCATTTTGAGTTCAAATTAGAAATGGCTCCTGCCAACATCTTCTCTTTTCAAACATCTCTTTTTTAAAATTAGACCAATTGCAGTGTTTCACTTTCTTCCGCTACTTCTCCGATTTCAGTGAACGTTAAAACAAAACGATTATTTGGAGCTAAACCTAACTAAAGCTTTTCACAAAATAAAATTCTATTTCTAAGCAGAGTAAGAAATTTTGATTTCAATAAAAGTTTTTTAATGTTATCGCACCAAAGTTTAATTCAGAAATCCTGCAAGCGCAAAAACGCACTATAGACTTCCACTTCCATTTGTACATGCCACATGCTAGTTTCTAAAATTTCATGTTGCAAACTAGGTAACCAAACGCTTAATTGTATTAGAGTTCCGGTGACGCTCGGCAGCATTACTCTGCACCGAAAAAGCATTTAAAAAAATCAGGTTGCTGTGCCTTCACTTTGCACAAAAGAAGCACTACTTCAACGCATCAACGTCACTATTTTGTTGTATGACAAAAAACAGCTTCCGTCTCACTCTCACCTCGAATCAATTTCTAAAATTTCTTTGCCCCATCGAGCAGAAAAACATATTAGATTCCAAATGTTAACGCAATTAGCTACTTGCAAATGCATACAAGATATCACAGTTGAATCAACTCATCACAAAGCCCAAGGACACAGGAATCATTCATTTGCCAATTTTACATCACATCGACCAAATTATACTACAACACTTGATTACCACACTTGATTACTTATACAAGCTAATTCTGTTTAACTCTTTCTGTCTTAAAATGCGCTTATCTATAATAATTCCTATGACTCAATTCTTACTTTTTCATAGAATACTAAATCGACCAAAACGTGTATTTTTGAAATAATTAGTCTGCAATGTTCGAACAGGATCCAGTGAGCTTTGAGTCCTTAAGGGGCCATAACGTCAACTCAAAATATAATAAAAAGTTTATTTTCATTAGCGTGAATACGTTAAATAAATGATCTCATTAAATTATATTATTCAAAAATATTGGGTCGTTGTATTATATAATTATAATATTCATCTACCGGTTTATTTTAAACAGTAAATTGGTAATTACATTGTGAAGAACATTTGGGTGCTAAAGCTTGCAGGGCTCAATTTGTTTTTCATTATGACGATTGTCCTATTTTAAGAATTTAAAAATGAGTCATATTTTGCAGAGAAAATTGTTTTCAAAGTTAAATTAACAGAAATTCTAAAGGTCGCATTCACCACAAAAACACCTGCATTTAAAATTATATTCAGCTAAAAGGGTTAGTTGGAATATTATTACCTCCGGAATCTATTTAACAAGTTTAACAAGTTTTTATTTTATTTTTTATGTTATTTATGTTTATGAATTCTTTTTATGTTCTGACATTCAACCGGAAATATAAGCGTTCTACGTTACATTAAAATTATAGTTTTTTTAACTACGTTTTCGGAGAAGATAAACAATAACTAATGCTATGGAATTGCTTCCCAAAAATATGAACTAGAATTTACACAGTTTATTGCAAAATTAAATTTAAAAAATCTAAAGGTCGCCCTCATCAATTTGAACTTCTCCACAATTTCACCACAATGTCAGCTAAAATCATTAGCTTTAGAATTATCTATGTTAAGCAGAGTTATATGAACAACATTGGTGTGAAAATTTTGGAATTTTTGTTTTCTGACATCCAAAAAAAATACAGGCTATTGTTTATTAAATCAAAATTGTAGTTTTCATATTACATGTTCAGGTAGGTTGTAAAACAACGAATAATGCTATGATATTACTTCACAAAAAGTATGAACTATATTTTATATATTCTTTATTTGCAACCTTTGATCAAGATATACATTGAAATCAAAATATGAATTTACACCAAAATTATACTAAATAAAATAAATAAAACACGGGGCTTAAGATAGCAACAGAGAGTGATATATTTTACAATGTAAATGTTAGTAGTTCTAGAGACTAGGTGATCTTTTGATCTCAAAATTCGCTTTGCAAAAGTTTGCACTAGTTTTAGCTAGTGTTTCACTAGTTTTTCAATAATTTTGAAGTTACCTTTACCAGTATTGCAAATTAATACAGCAAAATTAGACTTCCTTAGATTTCATTTTTCTTAGATTCCCCAATTTCCGGAAAAAGTAGAATATTTAGAATTTTGAAACATTATTTTTCAATGTAGATTTGTATTTAATATATCATAAGTGCCTTAAATGGTGCTACGACGTAAAGCACAATTAAATTTTTAATACAGGTAAACCGTGCTATGTAACAAATATATCACTTATAAATTATTGCGCTTTATGAAGCCATACTATTCAATTCAAAATATTTTTTTTTTAAATTTTTACAAAAGAAACCACTTTTGTTTGATCTAGCTGTATTGATGCTGGAGACCCATAACACTACAATTAAAACTAAATAAGCGTTTTTAATTACTAACTTGCGAACGTATACTCCACTTTTGTATTTTTTTTTTATATTATAAACGTAAATTCCCAAACTTTTCCGCTCTGAGCTTCCGTCCTTCTTGTTGTTCTAAAACAATCTGCTTCAGCGTTAAGATTTCTTTGTAATTGCGTGCACTGAAATTATCAAAATAAAACCGTTTTTTTAGCGTAATTATGTCTCTTGATTTGTACAGTTTTAAACATTACCATCCTTAATTTTAAGAGTGAAAATATCAAGAATTTGATTAATTACACGGTTATTCTAGTCTCATATAGTGCAAACAGGTGTACAAACAAATAATGCACGCATATTAATTATGTAACAATTACCTAGTTAACAAAGTAGCACAGAATTAAGATATTTTGCTTAGAAAGATTAAGTAAGCCGAAACGGTGAATCCATTGGCTCCATTCATTAGATTTGGGATGGTATTGTATGATGAATGTTGGTAGATTTTTCTGTTTACTCTTACTTGTAAAACAAGTTTGGTTTATTGATCTCCAGATTATCAAGTGTAATGTAATCATTTGGGTACTATAATGAACTTTGTATTATACTCTCTGTACTCCCTTTAACTATAACTTAGCTTCAATCTGATTTTTATTTGCTAAAGACGCCTTACCAAAATTATTACTTTAACTTCCAGAGATTCATTGCTAAGCTGTTTAACTATAATCTAGAATTGACCTTGAAATAATTTGAAATAAAAATTGATGAAGAACTATTCCCGCCCTTATTTCCAATGTCTCAATTTTTATCATAAACAACACAATACATAATACAATCATACAGTTGATATAAAATACAAAATAGCAATATTTTCGTCAATAAAAATAAGCAAACCTACAGACTAAAGCTTAGATTAATTACACGCTAGCATATAATACTTTATTTAAATCATGAGCTAGAGTTTATGTGATCACTATGTCCGTATGTGCTGGACACGTTAACGGGGCGTGTCATATGGTCACTGCGAAAGAGTATATGTCAAAAATACACTCATTAAAATTGCTATGTGTACACGTTGACTTGACAACGTTTGTGAACATCATGGGTAGCAGGTCAATACCGAGAAAACAAAAGCCGAGAATGCAAAACCGAGGAGCCAAAACCAAGAAAAATAAAACCGAGAACGACAAAGACCGAGAATGACAAAAACAGAGGAAAACACCGAGAACCGGCCAGGTGCTACCTTCTCGCATCTCCACCGGTGCGTGAAGTCAGCACCTCATCACCACAACCTTTAAAAAATAATTTGAGGTGATGAGGTGGTAATTTCACGCTTTGCTATACCAATACATGTAATTGAGGTGATGATTTGAGGTGTCAATTTCACGGTGCTGAAAAAGGTTGCCAACTTCACGGTGATGAGGTGGTAACTTCACGCACCCGATATAATAATAATATGCTACAACGATCCAAGCTGGCAAAAGAATATAGTCAACAAAACAATTCTTACTTGGTGTTGACTTGCAGCTTCTTCAAAAATTTGACTTTGAGATAAGTTCTACAGTATCTTAACATTGTAACCAAAATTCATATAAACAAAATTCATTTTTGTGCCGTTTTTGTTTTCATAGGAACTTGCCGACCTTGAGGTCCTTAGAATGACCTTTTTTATTAGCCCAGTCCATGTATTTGAATTAAACAATGACAATTTTGTCATTCTTGTAGCGTTGCTGAATTCCGAAAGAGAATTGCCCGCTTTACCGGGATCAACTTCATTCATCTGGAAATTTTTTTTACACATATATAGTATATTTTTACATTTGATAATTAGATAATAACGTCACAAGTTGTATGTAAAACTGATAATAAATTATGTTTTGCGCCGTGAAGATCGCAAAAAGGGGACGAAAATCATTTAACTAAATTCAACTTCAAAATCCCATTAGAGGAATATATTTTAACTTACCGTAAAATAACTTACCATTTTTTTGTTTTCGAAACATTGGGCATAGTATTGCGGCTATTTGCTTTTGATCCAACACGTTAATAGAATATGATTCTGTGGTCTTTTGAGAGTCTTTTAATGGAAACTAGTTCAAAAAATTCTTCATGCAGCATTAGAACCCTTTGTTCAAAGTCAGGTACAATTTACAGTGAAATTGTAATATGGTCAAAGTTTTCCTGATATGTTATTCCTTGAACAATTTGCGATATATCAGCAAACTCAATCCGTTTGGCTATGTCCCTGGCCATAATATACAGCCTTGAAACAATTTTTTAATTTGAAAACTGAGATGCTGGAAAAATAATTCTAAAAAAAAAAAATATTTTTCACAAAAACCTACGAAAAAAGTGTCTCAAATTGAGGTTTTTTTTTTTAATTTTGCATTAATATAACATGACTAGAGGCTCTGAGAACCTAAAATTTTGCATCACCAGGAACAAAAAATTAGAAAATATTTTTGAGTTACCTACGTGAAATTTAGAATTGACAAGTCTATAACCGTTTAGAGTGCAAAACACAACAAAATATAGTCCCTTGTAACCCCTAAAAAGGTCAAATAAGGGACTGCAAAACAAAATACCCGCCTGTCCCTTATTACCCCGTTCAGAGGCGTCGAAATTTTTTTGTCCTAAAATCAATAACTCAATGAAGGTAAGCCTGGGAGTGTGATTGGGGCATTAAATACGTTATACCAAGGGACATAAATATGCCTATTTTAAAATTTGTCATTTCGTTTCCTTCATTAAGATATTTCAAAAATTGTTCGAAAATCGTCCCTTATTACCCCGTTTTACGGTACTGATAGTTGCCTTCATCCCAATTTTCGGAGCTCTTTACCATTATTTGTTTATAAAGGTTAATGATAAGTTACGTATGGATAAAGTTCTAAGTTGGGTCTGTCAAGCACCTTCATCGCCACACTATACTGACTCGAAGACAATTACTAGCTTGTTTTGACGATAAGAGTAGCCAACAAATTTTGAGTTAGCCTCAACTGCCTGAAAATATTTCAAAAGCAGTTATTAGGGATCATAATTTCATTTTTTTTTATAAGTTACACGATCTTTGTCAATAACACAAAGTATTACAGTATTCATTACCAAGGCCGAATTTTGGAGGTTAATTAGCAAGTCGTCCTTGATTTTCAGCACAATGTACTTAACTCGCATGAGAGAATTTCCTGTCCCCTTATTCAAATTTCCTTGAATTTCTTCCGCTAGTTCTACGAGCTAAAAAATTTGTTTTACAGTAAATGAAATTTTTTAAATTGACTAAAGTACTTCCACTTTTTTTTTACTTCCCTTCTAAAATGCATATTTCTGTTTGGCAGTCGTCATACATTAACTTATACTCAACTTGATAGATATTACGGAATGAGAATGTAAAACTAAAAGCTTATAACCAAACACAAATCACACAAATTCATGTATATGTACTTACAACTGGATCGGTAATCAATACATCTCTACTTGGCCTCCAATCATTCACAATTTCCAAGACTTTAATGTCCTTCAATTTCCAAAAAACTACGACCACTTCCCAGGTTCCTTTGAAGCGGTAAATTGTGCCAAAGGAGTTATACTTCCTTAAATCAATTTTCTGAAACGCAATGACAATGTAAGTAAAAATGTAAATATGGAATTACACATTTCATACAGCTTATTAAATTTTATTTGTCTCAATGCCTTTCAAAGTAAAGTATTCTAAAAGTTATACAAATGAAATTATATTATGGAGCTGATTCGCATTCATCAGTTTAGTAATTACCTTACTCAATATTTAGTAACTACTGAAAATTGTAGGCACATTTAATTTTAACTTTGTTTATTGTGTTCTAAGTTCTAAAGAATATAAGCTCTTAAACTTGACTCAAGTACAGTAACTTAATTCCCTCAAAGTCTGACCTTTAAGGTAAAATTTGATGTTGCGTGTAAGCCTCAACGTTTGCTGGAACCTTGGTTTTAAAAACATGAAGGTCACCGCTTTCTGGATTGGGTTTGTTACAATTAATGAATTCCCCATCTTTAATTTTAAATTGATCGATTGATTGATTGATTTTTGATGACCGGCTACGGAAATTTTTATGGGATTTAACACGTAATATTTGAGATTATACGTGGTCCCCTCTCTCGAAAATGTTAAAAAGTGAACACCGAGATTTGGACGTGCATATATATGACCACGCACTTGACGCACGGATTAATTGTTTTAAATAAAATTAAACTTCACGATTCATTTTTTGCGATTTTAGACAGGGGGACCACGTAAAATGTCAAATGGTACGTGTTAAATCTCATACAGATTTCCGGAACCGTCTCAAAATTGTCTTTTCGACAAATTTTTGAAATTTATATCCATGGGGAAAAACAAAAATTGGGGATTAGTTTTATGACTAGCTTAACACGTTTTCCAAGTTTCAGCTTAATCTGAAGGAATCACGACGCACGGTGTGCTTGTTAGTGACTAAATCCGGATGATCAAAAAAGTTTGGTTTTGTAAGATTTTACAGTATCATCGATGGGACCCTCACTTGACAGAATGTTTTCAATTCCTGCTCTGGCAGGAACCCCATATGCACAGTATATATGTAGACTAGCTTAATGTACAAATTAAAGTTTCAGTTAAAGTTTGTTTTTCATTTTGCAATTAAATAATGACAATATTGTTGAATCAGTAATGGAAATTATAACAAATGGGACAAATTGTTGCAGAAAAAAAGCTTACATGATTCCTGTTAAAATATTTGATGAATGCTATGCTGACTAGTATCCAATAGTAGCGAGTATCAAATAGCATATTATCGAGAGTAGGCTTTAATTACACACTGGAATCTAAATCAGGTTTCAGTGTCCCAATGTGAGGAATAGTCCTGTGACTCAATCAATTCCCCAATTCATTCTTTCCTTTGTAGTGTGCAAAAGCTTTGGCAATTTTAAGCTTAGAAGCAATTTGAAAGGGACTTGTATTTTGGGAGGATTCTTGTACATGCGGGGTATTGTAGAGGTTGGGAAAACCTTGACTTCAAAACCTTAACCAGCTTCAAATTGAAACTGTAACTTTTGCAAGTTTTAGTAAGTTATGACTATGAGAATAATTAATGCATACTTCAGCAAGAGCTTTTTTATTGTACAGTTAGGGTTAGTGTTGTTTCATTGAATACAACATATTTTTCAGTAAAAAAAAATCAAGACAAAGTTAAAAAAACTCGCGATTTGTTTCTTTTTAGAAAAGTTCAAATAACTAAATCAGTTGCTACAACACTAATGTTAAAGCCGATTATAAAACAATTGCTAGGTTACTAATAAACAGAAGTTATGAAAGTTCAAGTTGTTCATGTTTAATGTAAACCAATTGAAATACCAATTACTTTAATATGGCACAGTTTTTAGAACATTACTTTTTTCAACATAAGTACTCGGATAACCTACCACCACCAATCAATTCTTTGTATGACAGGAAGAGAAGCGTAAACCGTTGAAATTGAAGTCAGGAATGGTTCTTCATGCCTATGATGAAAAATCCAAATTCCTAGAAGCCTTGGAGGTGTGTCCAGCAGAAACAGGGTACTTGAACATAAAATTTTAGTTAGTCATTTCAAAATATTTAGAAATAATTTAAACATGTTTTGATCGAACTAGTGGGAAAATGTATATGATTGAAGATGACAATGATGGTTGGAGTGCATTTCCAAATTTTAGTTTTATTCTTTCAAGTTACCCTGATCCGCCAATCTACGGCTCACTTGATGAGGACTCGGATGAAATATATTACACTTACAGAGATATATAGATTTGAATAAGTTTATTCCTTTCGATCCTTGAACACCATTTCTATTTCACGCAAATCTGTTTTAAGCATAATCATACAAAAACGGATTTTTTTAATTAGTCAAGCTGCTCACTCCCTTCAGTTCTAAGACAAAAATATTTTGGTTTATCCATGACATATTTAGTCATGTTTTACCACTTTAGTAAAGAGGTAAAAGGAAGATAATTGTATATAAAATATGTAATCAAAACATTCTAAATAATCAGTTTAGTCTCATACAGCTTCACTTTCCTAAAGACGAATAAATTAGTTAAAATGTTTCAATTGTGTGTAATATAGTAAAACAAGTGTAATATAAAACGTTGTATAAGCAATAAGACAATAATTTTAAACTATTGAACAAAGTTTGCTAACAAAAGAGGACATCTTGTTACACGTGTCACACGCGTTCATTCCAGCGTCAAAAATATCTTGGGTAATTTTGCCATTTATATTATACATCAATTACTTTAGCAAAGATGCATTAGTAGCAAGAATATTATTTATATATTCTAAACCTATGTTTTATTGAGATACCTAGATATGGATTTGTTGTTAGGTTTATCAAGCTGGATAAGAGATAGATATCATTTAAAAACAAAATTCATTCAAAAAAATCTTAGAATCTAACGTTGGCGTATCAAAAAGTAGCCTATTGTACTTGTATTGCCTTAAATGAGAAAACACGTGCGAAGTCCATCGTTCACTTTATAATAGTACTTTCTAATAAATAAGCGTAGGTTATACGTTAAACTCAACTTAAAATCAGCAATGTATGGCTTTGTAAACAAGAGGGTTAACATAACACAAAAGAGGCTACCAGATCAACTCCATCAAACGTCTGCAAAAATATAGTGAGTTTTTATATATCCTCATATATGCCAACTCCTCATTAGCGTATAGCTGATGTTCTCCCTTCTCATGATATATTATTTTAAGCTGACACATTTATTCCGTTTCTTACTGAAATGATCCGTCATAATTGCAATTGAGCTTAAAGTTTTAACTAAAATAAGTGCAACCACAAAAAAACCTAATTCATCACACCAAAATTGCGTTGTTACGTAGTCCCTCGGGAGCACGACATGGTTTTATTTTATATAATTTAAAAGATATTGTATTAGTATTAAGCAAAAGAGCAAGCGTAAACAAGAAGCTCAAACCCAATATATGTAGATCGGTGTTGTCACACACCCAGGTGTTACGCTGGAAATATACTTGTATAAATTAGAAGCTCCTACAAACACTGGAGTCTAAGGGTATAGTAGACTGCCACCTTGGTTTGAAAAGTAAGAAACCTGACGCAATCTATTTCTGAGAAAAGTGTTAAACTCAAAAAGAAAAAAGCTCAGTTGCTGTACAACCATTGTTGCCAATCCGT
>JAQFYP010000483.1:0-22690 GCA_034694865.1 Bilobella braunerae | reverse complement strand
ATTCTTTCGGATTGATTGGTTACCAATGGATTTGATTAACTAATTAATTGTTTACGCCTTCCATAGAATGTCCCCTTAACTATAACTTTTTACCTCGTATATATGTGAAACAGGCAAAGTGGATTCAAGCAATTAAACCTTTTATTATTAATTATTACATATAAAAATAGAATACAAATAGAATGGAGGCACTCGATTCCACTTTTTCTAAAAAATAAAAATGTCATTTAGATTTCCTTTTTGTTCTGCCTGTTCTTGCGTATTCATTCTCAAATTAAAATCGTACTTCGGCTCACTGGGCTTTGATGTAATTTTAGTGAAGCTTCACTGTTGACTCATATTGAGCAAACAAGGAATATTTTATTTAAGAGCTGCACTGTTAATTATCGTGTCTCTCCTGGTTGTTAGCAGATTTAAAAATTCAACAATTTCAAAAAGGTTAAATACCTTCCACCTTCCAATTAATCTATCGAAGTGAAAGCTCCTTCATTTTTAGAACAGATTTCATGTTTAAAAATAAGGATTTTCAGATGCACCTTTTCTATTCAAACTGCAATATTAAAAAAAATAGCTTTTAATTCTAAGCTGTTTCTACTAACATTCCCATTAATTTACGGTATACGGGTTTTGCTTTCAGTGTCAGATAAATACGAAAATATCTCAATTAATTATTACCTATTAAATTATCTTAATTAAAATATTTAATTAATATGAATAATATTTCTAAGGGATTCCGATTCGTATTCACCAAAAATCATCCTATTGGTACCCTTTAATTGGGCTTATCCGTAAAACTCGAATGATTCATAACACTATTTCCCTCTGGATGGATCTGCTCGTGGATGAATCCTTTATTTCGATGCAGAAAACATTGTCGACAATATTAATCAAATGTAATAGAGTTAATTCCAACAACATCTAAAAGTTTTCTTTCTATGTAAATATATTTTTATAGCTGCACCTTCTTGATTAGCCAATGGTTGTGCGTAACAAAACGTGTGAATTTATAATTTTTAACTCTGAATTGCTAAATTGCACTTCACCATTCACCACTCCCACACTTACTTCCTATCACAGCTAGATAATAGATTGTAGAGAACATTGTAAAAATAAAGTTTTTTTTTTTGGAAAACTTTCACAAATTAATCTTGAACCTTTATCGTGAGCTGTACAGCAGCGTCGATTGTTTTCAAATGTGATTTTATTCTCTTGTAAGGAACAGGCTTTTCAGAACAAGTTAAAGTAGTGAATAAGTGTCGTGTTTTAAAAATATTATAGAACTAGCCAAACAAGCTCCTCCTAGGACATGAAAATTTCTCACAAAAATCATTATTTAGAACGAAGGTGATGCCCATCTCCAGCGCTGAATGAGTGTAAGGTGAGTTTGTGTTGAAAAATGTAAGTTTGTAAGTGAAAGTTTTCTTGTAAAAGTTGGTACAGTAGTTTAGACTAGCCATTCAGGTCCGTCCTGGAATAGGAGAACAGATCCATTAAAATCAAATTTATCCTGTCCTAGGACGGGCTTGTTTGACTACATCAAATAAAATTGAATTAATTACTTGATTGTTCTGAATCTCATGATGACGAGTGTGCTCTTAACTCCCATTAACAAGTTTAGGGCATCTTGCATCAATATGCAAAAACGTTTCTTAAAGTTAAGCCTGGCTGTCCTCCGAATCGGAACTTGGAAGTGTTGATTTTTGTCCGGAAGTTGATTGTTGACATTTGGCATTTCCCTTCCCTTTCCTTGTTTCCCTTAGACTTGCACTTCCTCCTCCAATTTGCCTTCCTCTGCATTCCCCCTCCCTACATTTTACGAGTCCAAATTCCAAGTTCCACGGTGCACCGTGGCGGCGAGTCTCCTTATCACGGCCTCAGGATCAGGTTCCTGATTCCAAATTACATTGCGTGAGGCAGTGGCCGAAGTGGAAAGGCCATTTAGATTTTCTAATAATCCTCCAGCCCCTGCCAAGCTCCGAGGGAAAAAGGGGCCTTGCCAAAATATTATTAAGGAAATCTGTTAGAAACAGAGGTGAAAGCGTTAGCTTATGGTTGCACACGGAACTTTCTCTCTTTCCGCTGCCGTAAAGCATACGTTCCTCGGGAGAAAGTTTTGCTGGGAGTGACATACATTTCCATTGATTGGAAAATGACTACCTTCCCTCTTGTATGCACACAAAGCGACACGAGAGCTCTACCTCCTTCTTCCTAATGCACATCCTTCGCTTTCTCCCACAAACATAATGGAATTCTTATTCAAAACTCGCCTTTCTCCTTCTAAGCTGGCTCAATCGTGGATTTAAACTTTTAACATTATTTCGCAATGACAGCATTTAGAGCAGAACAGAATGTTGCGGATTGGGAAAGTTGGAGACAAAGCTTTGTTTCTGGATTTGAAATTTTTCATCTAAGCTTTCAATGCTTTCGAAACATAGTTTCAATTTTGGATATTTTGTCGTGCAGATGTGATACAATTCAATCCAACTTCGTTGGATTCGAATTTACAGCATCTTCTTAAACTATATATTTGAATATATAAATATTTAACTAAATCGAACAATTATTCTAAAGGCTATAAAATTAGTCCCATTTAGAACGCATGGAAACACACTATGCCAATGAACACACTTTCAAGAGAGAACCGAATTGTTCCGTTTAATAGACTAATTCTACCTAAGTCCAAGAGCTTAAGTAAAGAGTATAACTTCATTTGCCTCGAACACCTCGGGTTAAATACATATTTGAACAATTAATAATAATTTGTTCCTGATACAGAGCCTTTCGAATGTCCCGTACATAAAGAGAAAGTTCAGGAAACTAAATGTCGCTGTAAAATAAAACTTTGAGTTGAAATGTCAAATTCTTTGCCAAATAATGTAATGCACAAAATATACATAAAAATGGTCAGCTTTTCATTTAAGCACGATGTCTGTCTATTTCCCAGGACTTTCTCTTTTTGTACGAAACATAAGATCCACACACTAAAAAATTTCCCTTTTAATCTTCATAATATTGCTCATGTGTATTTTTCGTTCATTTTAAACTATTACCCGTTTACCTCTGCTCTGCTTTCTAAAATATCATTTCATTCTTGAGTGAAGTTGTTGGAACTTATAACATTACAGACGAACGATTTTATAGTATAGATTGCAAAAAAAAAATCGTAAAAGTTGTTATTTAAAAATGCGTATTAAAATTTGTACAAGTGGAGTTATTAACAACAGTAAATGGTTGATTTAGCATGTGCCGTGCGTGAAGGAGTTGTAGTAAGATAGCCTAGTGTTCCGTTGATGCATCTGTCCCTTGTCTGCATGGAAGGAGTGGAGAGAAAGGCTATAGCGTCCTTTCTCCCAGGGAAGCACAGCACTTTCTCCCAGAGAATTTGATCGATTGCCATGTTTCACGATCCAGGGAGTTTGTGCTGGAGGTTGCTGGAGAGCAGCATGAGCCACCAGACACTGGAATGGATTTTAGCCTACAAAGCATATCCGGATGTCCGTCCCAACTTTTGTCTTCCACAAAGTCTCGTCATTTGACATTCTCAGGACAAGTCCTCCCTTGGAGGCTATGCGGCCTTGGACCAACGAGAAAGCCCTTTGTCTCCTCTCGTCCAGAACAAATTCCACTTTCACTTTCTTATATAAAGTTAAATAGTCTTCAGTCACTTTATCTTCACACAAAAACCACTTTCTAACATAACTTTCCCTCCCAACTCCTTTCCGGAAATTCAAATGTTTCTAAAAAATATATTTAATTTTGCTACCATAAACCATTACTTACTTACCTCATCTTCTAAGATAATGTATTTTTGTCGCAATTTAATTGCGAAATTAAACGTGTTTTTTTTTTTCAATTTTTGTTGACAAAATTACGCGACATATTACTGAAATTCCTAATTGTCCAAGATTACGCTTTCTTGCTCTTTTTCTCCTTTACCCCGTTAGGAATTTTTTTCTTGTCAATTGCAGTTGCCGATACTTTCTAATTTGCTAAGTGTGATTTCGACATTTTCTGTTGGGATTCCCCGGCCTTTTAGCTATCGCTTTCACTCTGATTCCAAGCAATCATGCTCAATGTCAGTTTTTCGAGATTCCGTCATGGAGAAAGCATGAATGGATACGGAATGACATTTTTTCTTCATTCAGACGGTTTTGCATTGTTATCCGAGACTTATCTCCCAAGTATAAGCTTCTGCATCTGTAGCACTTGTTCCTGCGTTGCGGCTTTTATGATTGAGAGTGTAAAGTAAGGTGGGTACTTTCTCTCTACCTGGGTGCTTTCTCCTTTGGCCTACTCTCCCTCCCTTTTATTAAAAACATGAGCCCTGTCAAAAAGAAAGGAAGGGAGGTGATTTGGACATTAGACAGGAGGTTGTAAGTTTTGTAAGGATGTAAGTTTTGACAGGGAGGACTAGTAAAACTTTCTTTCTGTTAAATGATGCAGGAGGATTTACCTCCTCTCACGCAGCGCAGGGAAATTGGAAAAGAACTCGTGGAATACGGTCGACAAGAAAGAATTATGGAGAAGGGATAGATTAATTTGAACCAACCTTCCCATCCCCATGACTTAACTAATAATCCCATCACCCCAATTTAATTACAATTAAAGTTAGCATCTGAACGCTGGAGTATGAATTTCAAATTAAGATATGGTGTTTCAGCCGTATTAATCGGAGAATCGGGATACTATTATTAAACGCCGCTCCTTTACACTATGTGCGTACATTGTAAAAAAAAATATATATTTTGTCTTATGAATCCCTTGTCGCTGCAAAAAAAAAAAGCTCAAAAAAACTTGAACTTCATACCCACCCCTAACATGTCTGTGATTTTATTTTCTGAAGCCAAACAAGCCTGTCCTAGGAAAGGAGGATTTTGACTAAAATTTCTGAGTGATTTGACACTTTCAAGAGGAGAACTTCGTGTACCGGAAAAAACTATCCATTGACATGACCCTAATGGCCTTTTCAGGGCTTTTTTTGTAACAGTAATTTTACAAGGTGTTGGGATAAATCTCCTTAATAACACTCCAAAAAAAATTAATCTCTAAAAGTTTAAGACAATTCTAATCTTATCCATGAGCCACGCGAACTCTTGATCTCTGTCGTGCGCAAGTTAACTTGCGACATAATGCTTGACGTCTTGTTTGATTAAAACAGAAGGTTTTCAATATATTTTCATAATAAGCGTCAGGACCAAACATTAACAGGAATCTTAAATCTATAAATAGAAGGTTTGAATGCCGTTTGGTCCAATTAAAGTACAGTGTGTATGAACAACCCCAATTAAGCAAAGCATTTTCATTCGATAATGAAAACAATCCTAAAACTAATCAAAATTCAATTTTAAAAATTGCAGCTAGTGTGCGAGAGCCGCTTGAGATGAGAAATGTGTTGTCAAAATCGGTACTTCATCGGCCTTGTCCAGTTGCTTCTGACCTGCTCACAAGTGGTGTTCCAAGAGTCAACTGCCTCGAGACGCATCAACACCGACGATGATCCGCTCGTCATTGAAACGACTAAAGGTAACTAACTCACAATTAAAGTTTAACTACCATTGGTTAAAATGGAGGCATTTTCCCACTATAATTGCCTTGTGTTCGTGCGTGCGTGTGTGACCAATTACAAGAACAGGATCTGTTGTTCTCGTTCCCCCAAGCACTTTACTCAAAAACTTTCACTCGCAGCCAGAAAATTAAATCTCAAATTGGTCTGCGTCAAACGCAGGACTTTGCGCTCCCTGACATAGCTAACTTTGTTATGATACAAAAGCTTACTTTATAAATTGATGGTATGCTATGGCGGTTCGTTTTTCGTTTTGGGAATATTTTGATTAATTAATAATGTTACCACTTCTAAGTCATTATCGAACTTTTTTTTTAGGATGGATCCGAGGTTACACCGATTATGCAAGCACGCCTGAGCGCCTTCCAGTGGACATGTGGTACGGAATTCCGTACGCTGAGCCACCGCTCGACAACCTCCGCTTCCGTCACCCGCGCCCCATCAAGAGCTGGAGTGGGATCAAGGACACGAAGGACCTTCCCAATTCATGTCCACAGATCATCGACACCTTCTTCCCGGACTTCCCCGGAGCCGCCATGTGGAACCCCAACACGCAACTCTCCGAGGACTGCCTCTTCCTCAACATTGCTGCACCAAGGTCAGCATGCGCAGACTAAGTTTTTTAAGGATTTTTGATGTTTCCACTTATTGCAAGGAACCTTCAAGGGTCACTTTCAAGGCACAAGCATGAGAATATGTTACGAGTGAAAGTGAAAAGTAAAAAAAATACTACTCTGAAAATCTAACATTTTGAAATTACCGTTCCTGCGCAGTGAGTACACCGTTCGAAAAAAAAATGGCACATGAACATGAAAGTACATTTTAATACCCAAAAATCAAGTATTCGTTACAGCTCAATCTGATTAACCCATTCGTTCAGCGAAACTTATAAGTTATCACATTTTGCTAAAGATAGTTTCTCAATGTTACTTTCACCGTATTCGGAATTTTAGGATTTGTTCATAGCTTAGCATTTTGCGTCATTTCCAAGAGATTTACGTCAAGGAAGAAGGAAAACAAAACAAGGGAAAGAGAAAACACTGGAAAACACATTTAGAACACCGCCTTCCAAGAACGGGGAAAGCGGATACTTTAAAAAGAGGAAATGAAACTTTATCCGTAGTTTGGGAGGCTGAACTTTTTGGGAGGGCTGGACCGATTGTTATTTGTAGTGTATTCCCAGTTCCTGATTTCATTAGGGCCCTTCTGCCCCACCAAGTGGTCAAGGGTCCATTTCTTGAATTGGAGCGGTGGCTGGAGAAGACCGTGGAATTCCCGGGTCGTGGCTGAATTTGGAAAAAAAAAAGGGAAGTTGATCCATTAAGGTTGTGCTGGAGAGTCGTGAATAATGTATGGAAGGCTGGAAGATGGGATGAAGTCCAATGGCAAACGCACCAGCTTTTCCCCTTCACTTCCCTTTAATCCACTTCCCTTCCAAGGCCCTTCCAAGGGCCTCTCCATTTATTTACGCCTTCCAACCCACCCTCCCTCCAGTCCTCTCCAGCCGCTCCAGCATCTCCAGGCCCCTTCCAGGCAAAGTGGACTTTGGGGTTCTTCCACTTGGATTTTACAAGCACTCCATTTCCCAATGTCTAAAGGAGAGCTTGGAGAAAGTGGAAATTATTTTAGAAAGGAGAAAGCAAAATGCTCCAGACCTATGCTCCGCTGCATCCATTATGAGCTTAAAAAGCGAGCCCCAGGGATTTACTGCAGCCCTTAATTCTAATAATTAGGCAAATAAGGGCCGAGGCAAATACGCTCACGACTCTCTCCAGGCCCCCTCCTATAAATAAAATCCTTGCACTCCCAATTATTTCCCCTATTTTATAACTTAAATGCTTTCAGGGCTAGCAGCAATTGCCTTTCTAAAGTGTTCCTGTTCTCATTTTAGCTTAAAAAACAGGTTTCAAACCACTTTCCGATTCATTTAACCTCCTCGTTCTTTCCAATTTTAAAGACTGAAGTGAAGGACTGAAATTGATTTTTCGTTAATTGAGAAAGTAGAATGGCCATATAATTGCTCAATTCAATACAACACAGTGCGGAATCGTGAAAACTGCCATACCATGTACATTGGATATGTAAAAAAAAATTAAGTTCTCCTAAACTTGTGAAAAGCATTAAAATGACCAAACAAAAGTGAAATAATTAATTAATTGATATAATAATAAGTTAGATAATTTAAATTTAAAAATTTCTAGTATTCTTTTTTTTTGTGTATTTATTAGGCCAAGACCAAAGAAAGCTGCCGTGATGGTATGGATCTACGGTGGAGGGTTCTATTCAGGGACCTCGACGCTGGAGATCTATGACCCACGGACACTGGCCACGACCGAAGAGGTCATCGTAGTCAGCATTCAGTACCGAGTCGCCTCACTTGGATTCCTTTACTTTGGTACGTGCGCAGAGACACTGCGCACTGAATTCAAATAAAACTTTGAAATTGTTTTATTCAAAATTTTCGATGAAACCACTTGGTTTTCAACCTCGTCGTTAATTTTTGAGACCGTTTCACCAAAATTTTCGAATTTAATGTTATTTTTAACACTATTCTTCAGTTGTCGGACCTTAGGAAGATCAATCTTTAAATAGAATGATAGGGAAAGACAAGTAAATAAACTTGAATTGAAAATTGAAAATTGAAGTTAAATTATTTGAATTTTAAATTAATGTGAAATTTTGTTTGTTTTTTTCAGATTCACATGAAGTTCCTGGGAATGCAGGTAGGCAATTTTAAAATCAGCATAACATTTGAAAAGTACATCTTCAATAAATTAAAATCTTCAAGCTTATGATCTCTATTAAAACATTCGATGTTTTTTATTCCGTTGAAATTGATTTTCGTTGTACATTAACGTTTGTGGTCTGTTTCCAGGGATGTTTGATCAGTTGATGGCCCTTGAATTCATCAAGAACAATATTGAGAGATTTGGCGGTGACCCAGATAATATTACGTTATTCGGAGAATCCGCCGGGGCGGTGGCCGTGTCCCTGCATCTTCTAAGTCCCCTTAGTCGCAATTTATATAACCGCGCCATCCTCCAGTCAGGCTCCCCCACCATGGACTGGGCCATTATTAGCCGCGAAGAGTCAATCCTAAGGGGCCTTCGACTCGCCGAAGCCGTCAACTGCCCACATGACAAAAACAGGCAAGTGGGCCCTTAAATTAAATCGTTTTCGCGAACCGCCGTCAATTAAATTCGTAAACTCCTCCAAAATTCCCATTGACTCGCTGTAATTTAACCATAACTTTGCCCAACTTTCTCCTCCAGAATGACAGCGTCTCATTTTCTAAATGATGTATTACCGCTATGGGAAAAGCTCTAATCGACTCAGGACAATTGACATGTGACAGAGGACGACGAAAAAAAAAAACCTGTCAAGCTCCAAATTAATGCATCAGAGTTAAATGGGCTCAGTTAATAATTAACTAATAATTGTTGACAAGCCTTGGCTGTAATTTAGGTTAATTTCGAGTCCCCCAGTTTTGGGCCGGTTGTAATTGGAGGGAAGGTCGTTCGCTGTCGGACTAATAACTGTAAAACTGTTTCCTCTCTCTTCCTGCGACAGGATTTACGACGTAATCGCATGTCTCCGGAAGGTAAATACGTCGGAATTGGTGGCGAAGGAGTGGGGGACCCTTGGAATCTGCGAATTTCCCTTCGTCCCAGTCCTGGACGGGTCGTTCCTGGACGAACTCCCTGAAATGGCCGTTAAGAACTTCCACTTCAAGCAGACGCCTTTACTTCTCGGTTCCAATTTGAACGAAGGAAATTACTTCATCATCTACTACTTGGTCAATATTTTCAAACTGACTGTAAGTTGGGGCGGAGAAAGTAAAATAACATTAAGGTCAATGACCCTTTACAGAGGGCCCCAAACGCCTCCTAATGGATCTCAACCTCTTGATTGGAGGAGGTACAGAGTGCCCAACTATTTCTCATTCCCTATCCATGATCCAGCTTTCTCCCGAGATGAAAGTTGGGAGTCACTCTGTAGTTGGGAACGTGCTGGAGAAAGGAGAAAGCGATTCTATTGTGACACTGTTGTGCCTTGCAGGAAAACATTCAAGTGGATCGTGAGGACTTTCTTCAGTCTGTGCGCGAGCTGAATCCCTATTTGAACAATATAGCAAGGCAGGCAGTAATCTTCGAGTACACTGACTGGCTCAACCCACATGACCCACTCAAAAACCGTGATAATTTGGATAAAATTGTGGGGGATAAGCACTTTACGTGTGACGTCAATGAACTCGCCTTGAGGTTAGTCCGGAACGTTCTTTCCCTAAATTTTGCGAAAAATCAAGCAATAATTGAAAAAAAAAAAATTTTTAAAAGAGAGGAAAAATTGAAATTTTTAGTTAGCCTTAACAGTATCTTTTCCATATTCGCCTTAGAAGAGTGTATGTTTGAAGTTTTTTTTTCACTTTCTCATTTGCTTTCTCTCAATTACTTGGAAGTTTTCAAGAGTGAAAAATGGTTTATTTTTATCATTTCATTCAGGCTTTATTTATTTTCTAAATATATTTAAAATAATTTTTTTTAGATACGCGGAAGCTGGAAACTACGTCTATTATTATTACTTTTCTCACCGCTCATCCCAACACTTTTGGCCTGGATGGACAGGAGTAATGCATGCTGACGAAATCAATTTTATTTTTGGGGAACCTCTTGATCCATCCAAAGAATACTCACCCGATGAAATTGACCTGAGTCGGCTCATGATGCGCTACTGGGCGAACTTTGCCAAAACTGGGTACGTTTTATACAAGGGAAAAAAGTGAAAGTCCAAAAGTGAAAGTCCTTGGCTAAATTTTTAACGAAGGGCTCCAAGGATACTCGTATCATTTAAAATGCATGGGATACCTTACTTAATTCTACATTATATTTTTCCCCCCAGAAACCCAAGCCTTTATTCGAATGGAACGTGGTCCAAAACCTATTGGCCAGTCCACACCGTTTTTGGGCGTGAGTATTTGGTAAGATTCAATTTCATTTCCAGTTGTAAACTGACCTTTGACCTTTGACCTACAATTAACCTTTGACCTCTTCCCTTACAGGAATTGTCACTGAATACGAGCTCATCCCCAACCATTGGACGTGGTCCACGACTCAAGCAGTGTGCCTTCTGGAAAAAATATCTGCCACAACTCCTCCAAGCTACTTGTAAGAATGCCACAATTTACTAACCGCAATTAACTTAATTAGGGTTTAAAAATTATTAACAAAAAAGTTTTTTTTAAATTAATAATCACAAAACTTTTTTTTGTAGCAAATATGGTAAAGAATCCACAAGATTGTCGGTTCGAGAAGCACCGAACGATTGCAAGTGAACTGCTGGTGACGCTAGGGATAATTTCCGTAGTGGCTGTAATTATTGTGCTCGTTTCCAGTGGCGTGTGTTGGCTCCATCATAGAACGCGCCGCTCCCATCCTTAAAAACAAATTAACTTAAATCAGAGTCAAATAGAGACACGTAATTCGGCGCAGCACTCCATTTAGAGTCTCCTACTTTTCTCCAATTCTTCTTCTGAGATGCAAGATGCAACTGCCACTTTCTCCGTTGTTGAAATACCAGGTTTCAAAAGCAACCCCTTAGGCTAAAGGCTAGTGGGATAAGCCCTAATTCAAAAGAACAAACATTCCATTTTGTAATAATCCATCAACTAACATTTTGATAAGTTGGTCCTTCCTTTGCCTTTCCCTGTTCCACAAAGGAGTTTAGCGTGGGATTTAATTAAGATACTTAAGTTAAGGGCGGATGCTGCCAACTGATCTTCCCGAGATCTCGATTTCTCCTTCGCTGGGAAAGAAATCAAAGACCTCCCACTTTAATTGGGAGAAACTGTTCAACTAACTGCCATTAACAATTAGAAAGAACTTTTAACCAACTTTCTAATTTCCAAAGCGTACCCCAAAGAATTACATTCCAAAGAAGAAGAAAAAAGCCCTTTCGGATCAACTTGAATTTAAGCGACGGACAAGTGCGTAATTTTAAAAATAAGCATTTCCTCAAAAAATTGGTTCTTAAGTTAAGGAAATTGAAGTGTTCGGCCGGACCGACCGGAAAAAAATTGCGCGAATTATAGCTCTAGAAATAATGTAATTAGCTCAAAAATTAACCCGTAGCAAAGCGCACTCAAATCATCGCGTCATCGCCAAACATATCATCCATGCTGCTATCAAAACATATCATTCATTTCAAAAACCCAGTTTTTGAAAAAGCCTGGGACTTTAAAACTTTTCGTTAAAATTTGTAATTTATAATTTTAAAAGAAAATTTACGTTAAAACTAGCAAGCAAGCGCCGCAAAGCGGCACTGCGCAGCTAGTAATTTACAATTACAAATAAATTACGTAAAATTTGGCAAAGTATGATTATTAACGAATTTCTGAAACAAAATACAACTTCCAAGTTTAAATGCTTTTTAGCGTTTTCCGTGTTGGCAAATTATCAAAAGGTTAGCCAAAAACTGGTAATTACTGAAAAAAGAATCAAAAATACTTAAATAATTATTGCTTTAATTTTGAGGGATGACAAAAATGCTAAAAAGAACACATATCTCATAGCCTTACCATTTGATACCTAACTTTTAGAAATTAACAAGTTAAGGACGGTCCTCCAGTGAACCCACACATATCAATTTATTGCATTGGGAGGTAACGCTATTCGTCGGATAAGGGAGCTAAGTAGCCTAAAGTAGGGTTTACTAATTAATTAGCTAACTTTGTAGATGATGCCTCAATTAATTGAACTAATGGAAAAGACTATTAACTTGACAAGTAGAAACAAGAGTTAGGAAAAGTACGCAAGAGTACAAGAACTTCCTTAAAACAAATCAATAATCACAACTTTTTAGTCTCGCTATTCTTTGCGCCTCTCTACAAGCAAATGGATGGTTTTAGTAGTCGACTCAACCAGTTGATATAAAAGAATGAGGAATTGTACAACTAATTGCTAAATAACTTAACAACTTTTTTATGTAATTAACATTAAAAAATTAGCTAAGGGTAATAGTTAAGTAGAGCATAGTAGAGCCCTCCTTAACCATGTCCGAAGAGTGGAGTTATTGAATTTAGGCACTTTTCAGTTGCGTTGTTCTTGTAAGGGGTGTTTTTCGGGGAGTGGATCCGTAACTGTTGGAAGACTGTTTTGGTGTGTGCTAATTAATTAGTTTTAATTAGTTATAACGCACTCCGCCTCAAACAATTGGAATTTAAGTGAAGCAGCCTGTTCTTGGTGGCGGCGGTGTTCCTTCTATAATTTCCCTCGGGTGCTACAACGTGTTCAGAAAACTTCTTAATTTAAGGCTGCGTCACTGCGTACCTTTCCATGTCCCGAACACTGGTTACAACTGCTTTCAAACACTCAATTCTCAGTTAATGGTACCCTTTCCCCAACATTTGAGTCCTTGCTTAATTGCAAATTGTAATGAAAATTCAATTTTTAAATTCGTTTCCAGCAATTTACGGTTTTTTTTAACGAAAAACCAAACTAAATTAATTTAACTTGAATTAAACTCAAAGTTCCGTATCACAGCGGAGTTGCTTTTTAATAATTTACTGTTGTAATTTTTTACCAAATATCGGTAAACCTACAAATGATTTTAAAACGATCTAACGTTCAGGACTCGTGCTAACGCTGGAAAGATTGGTAATAAACTTGGGGCAAATGTGTTAAAAAATTTGTTACGTTTTGAAAGCTTTATTTTAAGGAAAGCTCAGCCTACTTAAAAATACCTATAATCGAAGGGATTTCTGTAATTGGTTGTTTTGAGTATTACTTCAATTTGTTTTTATAAAATGCTTTGCTTTAAAATCAATTCAAATTCAAATTTTAAAATTATGCAGTTATACTCCTTCCAATCAAAGCTGGCGTTATAAACCGTTGAATTGTTACCCTTTTATTTATTTGTGTAATACTTAAGCTTGGATGCTCCACCATCACTGTAAAAGGTAATTAATTAGTCCGAGCTGTTTAGTTGTAATTAGTCGTAACAATGTTGGTTATGTTAGTGACAACGCTATTGTTAGCACTAACTTCAAGATTATAAGAAATTATGTCGAAAAAGCGTACTGGTCGTCGTTGAAAGCCCACTACTAACCTAACTACTGTACAGAAATAATGAAATAAACGCTTGAATAACTTTAGAATACAAATAAAAGTGTTTCTAAAAAGTTAAACTTGGACCACTTCATTGACAGTCGAAATTGTTCGAAACTATACTAGAAAACGGTGCAAAAATCACGTTTCCAACTGGTATTGGTAATCAATCATTCTTTGTCTTCACCAAGACATGATTAATTTCTTCCAATCCATCGAAATCCCATTCACATTTCGCTCATAAACTTGATGCGATTAGATTTCTTTTTATTACAGACGTTCTTTCGTGATTAGTTAAATAATATTAAGTAAAGTGGTATGCAAATTTGTAAGTAGATCTTTACAATTAATTATTTTCACAACACTTTGGGAAAATCATCTCGCCTTCCTCATGAATTTGTTGTAACGAGATTTCAGCGTTCGACAAAATTATATATGGAAATGAATTAATTGGGAATGTGCGACTTTAAACTTTAGGAAATATAGTATTGTGTGATTAATAGCTACGGAATGTGTTTGTGTAGTTACGAACAGGAATGAAATATTGGATGTGTAAGTAAAGTTAATTCGTGTTACGCTGGGGTTCGTGTTCGTCGGCGTCAGTATTTGAAGGCTCCGCCCTCTCCCAATTCTAACATCAACTGCTTCAGCAAATCAGCATCCAGCTCTGCAAAACTTGGACTCTTGACCACTTCAGTGAGATGATGCATCATATACTTGAAGGCAAATTCCCTGAGTTCCTGTCAATTAAATTAATTGAAGAGTGACGTTCTTTAATTTCAGCAGTTATTGTTTTACATTAGCGTTGTACTGAATGGCCGACTCGTAGAGACGTGCTGCGTTCTCAATAGAAATGGACTGCTTCACTAGACTAGCACACTCGTTCCGAAGTTTAGATTCACAGTAATAATTCGCAAGTTTCAACAAACCTGAATTTTAAGATAAAAAAATCATGATTTATATTTCTTAGGATTTTTTTTCGTAATTATTTGTTACTTACTGAGAGCTTCGTCTGGTTTGAGATCAACACGATCCGTGTAGAGATACTGAAGGAAGGCCTTGAAAACCCCGTATGAAACACCCAAGTCGATGGGAATTACACTGGGAAATTTTTTGAAAGTAATAACGTGAATTTGTGTACAAAAACCAACTTTAAAAATGCTTACGTCTCTTGATTCTCCTCCCACTTCCCAGTAAACATGCAGCGGAAATGTTCACAGCGAATACGCAGTATTGCTTTGTGAGCATGGATTGTCTTCCCGTCAACTACAAATTGAATGTCACTGGTGTTCTATAGAAGAAAAATACTCACTTAACACTGCTAAATATTCTTAAAGTACCATATTAAATGCCTTACTGCATCGTCGAATGCAAAAGCCAATGCTTGACAAATGGACAACTCTTCATGTTGGATGGCTTCAATAGGTTTGTATGTCACTGGAGGACTTGAAAAGCAAGCGAATGCTTCGTGCATGGACCTGCAATTTTCAGTAACTTAAAACAACGTGATTCTCATCTCAAATCGTAAATTAATTACAAACCTAAATGGTGTCTCGATCGGGCTCACAACATTTTGTCCTCGACACTGTCCGAAAACAAATACTTGGCGATGTGTTTGACAGACTGAGAGATGACCGTAGTGCGTGGCTCCAATGTTGACAACCCTCCCCAAGTTCTCGCCCACGCGAATGGGATGCGTGACATTGGTTTTGTGACCTGTTCCCAACTGACCATAGCTGTTTCCTCCGAAAGAATATAAGCTTCCATCATCAGCCAATGCCAACGTGTGAGACGTTCCACAGGCAACCTTGAAATAATTATAATTTACATAATTCTCAATAACGAAATGAGGAAAATAACGTTGAAAGGAAAATTGAGAAAGAGATATTGATTATCATCAGCGATTTCTCGATCTTACTTACAACATCACAATATCATTTTGGTACCTTTTTTATAAAGGCTGCCTGAGGAAAATGGACTTTCATTGGATTATACTGATTAACAGTGGTTCCAAGACCTCTGTGAAAGCAAACATGTAGAAAATTAGCGAAAGGAATATTTAAATGTTAAATATTTTTAAAACTACATCAACTCACAAGTTCGATGTGCCATTGTATCCCCAACTGAAAAGCTGAAATTACAATGAAAGCTAAAATGATGTCATTAAATAATGATTGAGCTCTTTTTCGGTTACCTCGCCCGTGTCCGAAACCGCAAATGACGATGTTTGGCTGCAGGCAATTTCCACAATTTTACTATTTCCAATTACAGCTGAGACACGGCGAGGAGTCGGTTGATTGGCAGTGCTTCCACAACCCACTTGGCCACTACTATTTTGCCCAAAGCAGTAAATCTAATAAATGAAGCAATGTTACAAAACCTCAGCGTAATTTCATTAATTCATGCAAAAGTACCTCCCCGTCTGCCGTGAGGACCATTGAATGATGAGATCCACAGGCAACTTGAACTACCTTCTTCGTTGCTAAACTGCTACCAACCTGAGTTGGAACCACCGTTTGACAACTGCTGCCAATACCTAGTTGTGAAAATCCATTGTGTCCCTAAAAACATTTTTTTTTAAATCGAAACTGAAGCTAATCTTCCAATCCTATTTATTTCAAGTAAAAGCAACTGACCCAAGCATATACGGAACCCTCTTCCGTGTAGGCGAGTACGTGTGGACCTGCGCCATAGCTGAAACCTGTTTGAAACAATGAGAGTAAACAAATTTATTGCCAAGAATTATTCAAGTACACAAATAAAATAAACAAAATGCAGCAACCTTTGATGCGCTTGTTGCAAAGTGAGTCAACCTTCATCGGTGTGAGACTTGAACATAAGTTTTCTACGCCAAGACATCCTGCGCTGTTTGATCCAAGGGAATACACCTCATCAGTCTTCGTTACAAAGATGGCTTCATGTCCTAAATTGCCTGAAATTCACAACAGAAGCATTTTCTTTAAAATGTCAACCAAAAAGGAAAGGAACAGTTTAGAGCGTCACGCACCAAATACGCAGGCCATTTTAATACTACTGATGACATGGGGTTCTAAGAGGCCGAATATCGGCCAACTACGCAGCTCCATTATCTCGTTTCTGGACGTCCTGAAATCACAACGTGAAATTATCGCTTGAAACTTTTTTTTCAAAATGTCAACTAAAGCAACTTCAACAAAACACAAGTTTGGGATACTTCTAAGAATAGAAATATTTACTAAAGTTAATTGGACATCGTTTTGACGTCACCTACAAACTTGTTCATGTCACCCTAATTTCTCCTAAATTAGTCAAATATACTTAGACAAAAATTAAGTCCGTCTAAGCGCCTCAAATGACGCACAAACATTATACTTCCAAATACTAATAAACTAATTAAGCTCATGCGCTTATTGGGCTTACTCATTACACCTCCATTTAACGACTGACTTTACACTACTCGTAAAGGGGAAAAATGCAAATCAGAACAATTAACAAAGAAAATCAAAACAAGCACGTGGAAGGCACACGGTTTATACATACAAACCTAGGGTCGGAACGGGTCGGGGAGACCCCTCTGGGCCGCAGGCCCAGAGGGAGACCCCCCTCCTCTCATGAAAGGCTAAGGTCGACCTCGGGGATACCCAGGGGTCAGTTCGATGGGCCGAAGGCCCATCGCGGAGACTACCCTTGTCAGGTTGAGGGTCTCCTAGCATTTAAAAACCATCAAATATCAAAAACTTTAGCGCCTACGGCGCTATGAATTAGTTTTCTACCAATTCTAGGGGTCTCCGCATGTTCAGAATCCATCGAAATCTAAAAAAGTAGGCGCCTACGGCGCTATAAATTGGTTTTCTACCAATTCTATGGGTCTCCGCATGTTCAGGATCCATCGAAATCTAAAAAAGTAGGCGCCTACGGCGCTATAAATTGGTTTTCTACCAATTCTAGGGGTCTCCGCATGTTCAGGATCCATCGAAATCTAAAAAAAGTAGGCGCCTACGGCGCTAATTGATTTTGCATAAATTATAGGGGTCTCTGCGCCTTCAGAGTACTTAGAAGTTCAAAAGCGGTAGCGCCTTTGGCGCTATTCGTTAGTTTTGTTTCAATTTTAATAGGCTTCGCATGCGCATGCTTAGGATGCCTAGAAAAACCAAAATCAGTAGCGCCTAGGGCGCTATTGAATTGTTATGTACCAACTCTACGTCTCCGTGCGCTTAGGATACGAAAACCATAGCGGTAGCGCATTTTTCATATTCAATTTTTTTTAATTGAAAATTCACATTACATTTTTTTAAATTTAAAACGAAATAATCCCCATTGTACAAATAACCGCCGATTTTGGCGGCCGCAGGCCGTCAAAATCGGCTAACGCTCGGGAGACCCCTGGCGATCGGTCAAGGGAGACCCTACTGAAGACCCAAGAGGTTTGTATGTATTCCAGTTTCTTGATTAATTTTAAAGTTAATCTTCCTTGATTAACGTAACTTATTTTAAACGTAAGTTAATTGGTCGATAGTTCAGGTCATGGTTATGTACACTTAAAAAATAATAGGATTACCTGATTTCCTCCGTCGTTCTCCGTTCCTTTTCAAGCCGGCAAGAATGCAATAGGTAGTTAAGAATCCAGGTAATTGCACAGCCCCTTACCTTGACGCTTTCGGAACACAAACTAATTGTAATTGCAATTACTCAATTAATTTGTTACTGGAATGTAATTGAGTTCAACTATTCTACCTAAAGGACATTGACCCCTATGAGGATCTTTTGTTTAGTTTCATGCAACGAGAATCAGCTGTTTCGAAAAGTAACAATAACAAACAACAAAAGGTTTTTTCTCCTTTTAAATGTGAATCACTCTTCAAGCATGCGCATTTCAAAGACGCCTTTTAAAGGTCTTATGATCATGAATCGTTTTTTATGAAATTAATCGTTCGTTTATTTCAATTAATTGAATAGTTAGAATCAGCTTAATGTTGCGTTAGTTGTCGTCTCTCCTGTCGTCCGGATCCCGTAGAATGTGCCATTGGGCAATTGGTCTTCGCGGCGACGCAAGCATATCTGTCCAGTGACGCAGCTCGAGTCCACCGGCACTTGACCCGACTACGACCCTACCGATTGGGTCAGATTTAGAGAGGCGATCGTAGTCAATGACTGTCAGTACCAATGTAATTTCCTGAAAATATAACACCTCCGGTTTGACTATTTTCGAAAATATGGCAAAAATATCGAAAACATTGCAGCGAATTCATAAATATTCTGGAAAAGTTCTCATTGGATCGACATGGGGTTGCGCATGAACTGACATTGGAAATGCTGCGACAATTTTTATATGTATGCGCTTTGCTTACTGGTATGTTCTTGAAGGGTACTTCGAAGGTAAATGACTCATTGTAGTATGGATTCAGCGTTCGCTTCTTGATCGTTGACTTTTTCTTCTTCAGACGCTTGCCCTTCTGAAGCAAGTAAATTTTTATGAATGGATCTAAAAGTCAAAGTCAAAGGTCGTTTCATAAGGCCATGTGTCCGTGACATTTGACATCTCACCGGACAGGCCACTTCCTATGTCCATTTTCTTAAGATTCTTGGCTTCTAGAATCACAACTGTTAGCTTTCCGGAAGTGGGCACGTAGCGAAGCGAGAAGCAGAGCTCGCCTAATTTGCTTCCACGACCGTCCGCTTCCTCAATGCTTTGAAGCGCTCGCCATTCGTCTGCCGGATGAATAAAATCGATCGAAAATAGCGGAATCCTGAGCTCACCAATCGGATCGTGTTTTGAAAAACGATCAAAGTCAAACATGGCCAGCACCAACGTTTTGTTCATAAGCTCACTGAACGGTTCATTCTAGAAATCATCGCACAAAATCAAACGCTGAAGGCACTTTCTTAACGACTTCGTATTGGTGTTTTAATTATTAATTAGAGCCTTACCGGGAACACGAAGCATTCATTAAAGCTTGGAGTGGTTGTCTTTTGCTGAACACGGGTTTCATATGTTTTTGACCCTTCACGCTCCGGCAGAAGGGAAATTGTAACGTAAGGGTCTGACGTTCCGCCAAGATCTAATAATATTTATCAGGTATGAAATTTTCGAAAAATAAAATTGATTTCAATTTAGTATTTTCTTCAATTTTTCAATTCTTTGACTAAATTGATCCAATTGGCTAATTAGGAGGTGTTCTAATTGCTACATCAAGTTTCATTACCTAAAGCAGGCAGGCCATCGGCTTCTAAGACAAATACAGAAAGGGACTTGGCAATTGGGTCATGTTGAAGCTGTGTGAAGATGTGTTAATTTTCATAATTAACTTTGAGCTAATTTTTAATTGTTTTAGGTATGAAGTTATACTATACCCGGAATTTGAGTCTCCCAAGATTTGCTTGCGGTACGTTTTCTGTTTCTTCGATTAATTCCTCGACACCCTCCAATACGCTGCTAAGTTTCTGTGCCTAAAAGTGGCAGTTATTGGTCAAGTCGATAGTTTCACTGGATAAATTTTACAAAATAGTACATTTGCTTTGCTTGATGTGCTCGGCAGCCTGCTGCCCGAATCGCTGAAGGTCGATTTGGAAGACAACGTTTCCGGTAGAATTGCCTGTCGCTGCATATCATCCTCGCGTCGACTGCGTCGATTCCGAATGCGATAGCATCGGAAACAATGGCAGCAGCAACTCAGCCAATTCATTTTTTTTAAATAAGCTAAGCTATTCACCTAAAAATTATAAACTTGTCAGCCTAAAATTTGAGCTGATCTTCCGAAAACTAGTCAGCGAGCAGTGAAAGCAAAGAGCAGCATTTCTTGAAGGCACATTTTGAAGAAACATTGGACTAATTAAGACAAATTGCTGGAAACAGGAAAAGTAAACCGCAGGGAGATAATGCTTGACCACTACTGGGCCACTTCTGCCATTTTTCCAACTGCTCCACATTTTAGGCCACTTTCCGCTAATTAAGAAATGCAGAGGTCTCCCCGCAGACTTCACGAGCATTTAGGCTACGATGAAATTGCAAATGACGCAAGGGACCATATTGACGCATATCTTCTTTAGCGCAAACAACTCTTCCACTTCCGCTTGTCATCACTCAGATAAACGAAAATTAATTAGAAAAACCAACCCAAATTCTAAATGAAAAAAAAATGCTCATACGCTAAATGCTAAAAATACGACAATTCTTCTCAGAATTTGAGATTAGAACAGACGGGTAGAAGGCTAATTCGAAATCAGCCATGTATTTTTATATTTCGGTTTTCTAAACTGAGAATAAAATTTCAATCAAAATTTTCAAATCACTCTTTTGAAGACTGCAAAAAATAAAAATTCTTTGCAGCGCAAATTCATAACATTGAGTGGGCGTGAACGACTAATCCACTAATTTCCCCAGGAACCATCTTTGAGAACCACCTCTTCTTGTTCAAAATTTTTATTGTTTTGTTTTTAAAAAAAATCAGTTTTTGCTTATTTTCAAATGCATAAATGAAAGTAAAGATGCGCTTTCGAGGATAACGCGTTTTCGCTGATGACAGACGAAGAAGGGAAGAAGGTTGCGTGGAGCAAGAGAAAGCACCGTCGCGTCGGAGCGGTCAACGATGTCAGCGAAGCGCAAACTGACGAGGATATCTACCGGTTGCAGCAAGAGCGTGCTTACGAGCATTTTAATCGACGTTCGAGCTCCCACAGTTCCCTTGCCTCGGAACGCATGTCGCAGGTCAGTGGCCGTGGACCAAGTAGAGAAATCAGCCGTGTCAAGTTCTCTGACGCACCGCTTCCTCCACTAACCACTCCCACGCCGCCGCCGCCGCCGTCCAAGCCCAAAACGTTCGAGTACTACGCTGGTGACGGAGAAGGTCGATGGGACCATCAGGACTTTGCCCTCATCTGCTTCGCCACGGTCAACAACTTTGCGAACATTGCCAGGAAAGTTAGCGTTGCACATGCGTACATCTACAGTCAAGAATCACAAAATAATTTTCCCATCTTTTTTCCACAGTTTTCCAGGTAAATGAATTGATTTCCATGTCGGAAGGATTGCACCACTCAAACGATTATTTTTCAGCCCTGTGCCGAGAAAATGGCGGAATTATTTTCATGCTAATTTATGCCTTCCTGGAAATAACGCTCGCCCTGCCCATCACCTACATGGAAATGATCATTGGCCAATTCACAAAGTCCGGCGTTGTCGAGGTGTGGCGACTGTGCCCACTGTTCAAGGGCATTGGCATCACCCTCGTATGCCTCATCTTCGGATTCACCATGTTCTTCCCAGTATTGGTCTCATGGTTCCTCCAGTACGCCATCTTGTCAGTCACGGACACTTACGTCTGGAGCGAATGTCACAATGAGACAAACACGTGGAATACACCTCAGGTAACCGATATTCCTTTGCAGTTCAAGTAGAGCCAAATTAAGTTAGTATTTAATTAGTGAATTGTAGATTATAGTTCCGGTGCACTTTCTGAGCTTTAGCTTTTGATGCTTCAGTGTAGGGAGGACGAGGACACGGACATTGAGGGTCGAACGATTGTCCGCGCTACAGAAGAGTACTATCGAATCAAGATCGTTGGCGAAAAGTGGGAACGCGACTTGAGTCGTGACACGCCCTTGTACGGCCCAACAAATCTTGGAAAACCGTCTGGACCGGCCATGACCTACATCATCCTCATCTACGTCATTGTCCTATTCGTCATAAGTTTTGGGCCACGCGTCCTCGGAAGGGCGGTCCATGTCAGCACAGCTTTTCCTGCCGTGTTCCTCATGATCCTCACATTTCGTGGACTGAGCCTTGCAGGGGCCCTTAGTGGCCTCAGGGAGTACTTCTCGCCCGACTTTTCCAAGTTTGCAAGTGCCTCCACCTGGAGAGCCGCCATTTCGCAAGTGGTGACCTCTACTCAATGCGGTAAGCCTACCAGCGTATTTATTTCTGTTATAGAATCATCAATCCCGAACTTATTAATTCATAAATTTAGAGCAACATTGCGCTAATTAAATTTATATTGATTTACACAATTGTGCGTTAGGTCAAGGCTACTACACCACGTACTCCAGCTAC
>JAQFYP010000482.1:0-22712 GCA_034694865.1 Bilobella braunerae | reverse complement strand
CACAAACAGGAAGTCCTTCCGTTTCTTGGTAATACAAAACCTCACCTGCTCCTTACACAGTAACATAGATCGTCTTTGATTTAATTTTTTTTAATCTGGGGCATAGGAGTGATGGTCCTTCTGTCCGAGGAAGGGTTTCTTTAGGTAGTTGTAGCATAATGTTGCATTTCTGTGAAATTATGGTATATTAAAAATTTAGTCTACTTTACCAAATTTTCTAAAAATCATGAGGTATTATCAAATATTTTGAAGTAGGATTTAAACAATACAGGTAAGTAAATAAGTTGTAAACTCTTTGTTATCTCACTCTCCCATGTTTCCCCTGCGTATTGTAAAGATGTTTTCTCCACTTCCTCGAGCGCTACAACAGCCATCAGTTCAAACGTGTTCTAAAGTTTTAGAACGGAAAATGTAAACCCTCCATAACTCACTTGTTCCAAATCAAATGGGCATAGGAATACAGAATGTGGCCTTATTTTTCAAAATGTCACTTTTCTATTTCCATTTCATCCTAAAACATTTTCTGCCCTTTTCTAAAACCAACACACTTTTCATTGGCCACGTAAGTTGCAAAGATTTTTGCAAACTCGACCGCAACATATTTATTTGCATGGAAAATGCCAGCTTCCAGTTTCCATAGCATTCTGGTTCCTGATTTTACTCTCGTATGTTATGGCCCAATTCCACAATTTCATGGCAACGAGATCAGGCAGTGAAACGAAGGTTTTTTCAAAATATTTTTCCTACTGTAAAGTGCGTTGCCTATTAAATCAGTGACATTTGCAAATGACCTAGACTTAAGCAAAGTGCCTCAAACGATTCAGTCCACTTTCAATGCATTAACCCTTTGGACTGAAAATGTATGTTCATTCTTAAAGTTTAGCTTCAACACGTTTGGTGAAAGGTGATGAACGACAAAATTCAGTTGAAGTTGAAATTCGGTTTCAAAAAGTTTCCCTTTGAACAAAGAATAAGCCAGAGCGAACAAGAAAAATGGACTAAATTTAAGAACAAAATAAATGGTTGTATTATTAATACACATGTGTATGAAAATAGGCGACATTTTGAAAAACATTTTGAAATTTCATTTATTGCGTGTTTAGCTTTTCTGATTTTGTCTGTATTTAACAACTTGATTTTGTAAAAACGTATTATTTCCCAATTACTCACCCCCTCTGAATTGCACTTTGACATGTTGAGCTGCAGACTTGACATAAGGGGAAGTCACGTGTCGCTCGCGTTGTATATGCGATATGCTACAATTTTTTTACATTCATACAAACTACAGTTTCAAAATTTCCTTATCACACGGTATGGTACACCTATATTTTGTTTAGTTTAAATTTAAAAATGACATTGCAAATCATGGCATTGGCATCATTTTTCAGTTGAAGTTATTCAGTTCTATTGATTGACAACAAGATTTGAACTCAATTCATTTGCTGCCCTCAAGGGTACATGTTTTCATCTTGACGTTTTTGACAATAGGACGATGACGAATGAGGCCTAGAAGGAATTCAGAGTGACAGAGGTGTTAAAATGAAGCCTTTGCTGGATGATAAGATCAGGAAGCCAATCTCTTTCTTTCTAAAGTGTCCTTTGCCTCATTTAATTTTCAAGTCCTTCATAACTCCAATCACAATCTTTACACCATCTGCCAATGGTTCATAATTGGCAGATGACAAATCATGAGAAACTATAAAAGTACCCGCCCCTTACAACTGTTTCCATAGTGTGACAACCCTCCATTTTGGCGTCCCACCATTAGCTATAAAAGCAATAAATGAGTTATTGCACAAAAGTATGAGTGACCCTTGAATACCAATATTCAGGCGTATATGCCCTCCTTAAGTACCCACATTGCGCCACCATCAATTTCGACACTTTCGTTGACAATGAAGCCTTCAACCCTTTGAATTCAATTAAAAAGTAATAACGCGTTGCGCAGGAAGTGGTCTGTAGAGGGTTATTGTGAAGTTTTGAATTTGAAAATACAAAATAGAATGTTCAAAATTTTGAACAAAGCGGAAGCCAAGCGCCTTCTCTCATAAATTGGCTGTATTAGTAACATAAATAGCGGTTAAAATCGATTGAATAGTTAATTTGCTAAATGTTGCACGCGCTAGTCTGGAATAGAAGGCGTATTAATAGCAATTTGGTTTGAGTGGGAAATTGCAGGAGAAAGTGGGCGAGGGTCGAAAATAAAATGTCATGCACGCGCTGCAGTGAGAGTTGACATACAACTTTATTTTTATTGAATCGCTTTCTCCAAAACAACTTTCTCCAATTCATCAAAAATGTACGGTAGTGAATAACACCAGTTGTGCTAACCGCTTTGTTTTGCAACAAAACCTCAATGAATACGTTTTTGTTTTTCAAATTTTGACGTCAATTGAAAGTTATTGAAAATAGCAATATTTTATATAATTTATAATTTATAATTATCTATTTATAATCTTATAATAGAAGAAGAATTGGTGGTTGGAGAAAAAAAAATTGAGGGATATTGTGGTTTAGTATGAATGGAAAATTGCTTCAAATTATTTGATTGAGCTTTTGAGCAATTTCACAAAATAAAATGGAGTTGGAGTTGCAGAAAGTTTCTCTACTTTTTCACAAGCTTTTGAACAATTCAAAATACATTTGATATTTGAAAGGCACTAATATCAAAATTGCAATAAAAAACTACAAAAACATGTTTCGATCGAACCAAACAACGAAATATATCTAAGCGGCGCTTTAATATTATAATTATTTGTTTATCATTATGTTTATTATTTGGTATATAATAGATATAAGATATTGAGGTATTTTAATAGTTTAGTACATTTGTTAATCAAGTAATATGTTTTATTCACATTCCTAGATTCAATTCAAAATTTAGTAATTTTGTATTTTTGACTTGTATTTTTACTTTCACTGTTTGACATTATCGAAGGATATCTGAAATTGGAAAAATTTGTCGAAGTAGCATACATTAATTGCTTTTCAGATGTTCTCAGTTAGAGCAAAAGCCAAATAGAAAATACCTATATCTGCAGTGTATAAGCTCTTCCAAATTGAATCTTAGGAAAATTATTATGTCCTACAAAATCATTTTTCTTGCTATAAACTAATAACCAGGTGCACTTAACAAAAAGCAAGACAATATTTATATGAAACAATTTTCCTCTATTTGTAAATTTACCCCAAATTACCCTTTGTATTGCTTTTTTTGTCATTTTCCTTGCTAAATCACTTTCGAGCGTTAATCAGGACTACAGAAATTCTGCCCAAATGCAGGCAGAGCGTTTTGCTTTTCAATGCCGCTCCCTCCCAAACTCATTCAAGTGAATTTCAACAAATTTGGAAATATGTTCAATGTGTTCATTCAAGAGCGTCAGATGAACAACCCTAAAATAACGTACATTTGATTCCTCTTCAAGAACGGGACAGCATATTTTCCCTCCGTACTTGAGCACACTTCAATTGATTAACGCTATTGTGACACACTCAAAGTATCCTTCTGTGTACTGCCATAAAATTATGAAAAAAATTTTAAACATCAATAAAGTTTAAATAAGTGTGATACAGTATTCAAATTGTTTACACACTTGAATTGAGATAATTAGTTTCGTGCAATCTATTCTAAAAAAATGGAGGTATATTTTTTTCATGTTTATATTCACCGACTTAGAAATTATGATTCCAAAATATTTTTTGTTAAATTCGTTTTTCTAGTTGGAATTGAACATGTATCAGTATTTGTTGCCAGTACTTTAAAACCACAGTAGAAACTGTAACTTGAAAGTTTATAAAAGTATTTATTTAGGCTTTCATTCTTCATGAAATCGCTTTCACTTTAATTTGTCAACCTGAACCAGGCTTTAATTACATTAGGAAAGCGAATTGGTTTCATTCAAACAATCGTGGTTTAATCAACGAATTGTCATTTGGTGACATTTGAGAAACTGAAGAAAATGAAGCGACTTTCTCCCGGATTCATGCAAACCACAGCTAAATGCAATCCACTGCAATAGAGCGAAGTTGATAAATGTTAAGTATTTTTGGCAATAAGTGAGAGAAAAATAATCAAAATGATGAAAATAGTGACAAATAAAGGGAAACTGAAAGATAAAATACTCAAATCAAAATAAAAATACTTCAAATGTTACCTAACCAAATATATGTTCAAATTAAGGTAAACCGCCATGCAGAAAGATTTTGCTATTTTTATCCTTATTTTTAGCGTCCTTGCAAAGACAGTAAACAATAGATTAGAAAAAGCGGGATTTTCAAAATGGCTTTCCCTACTTTATCTATCGCTTTCGCAGCTTCTATAAAAGAAACATTTAGGATCTTGACTCTTATTCCATATATCATAGAACGGAAATAGCGGCTTATTCTTAATATACCTTTATACCGGACTATTTGCATAAAAGGGATCTTTTCTAAGGGAAAATAAGGTAATTCCGAGAATTTATTAAACTTTCCTTTCTTCACTTTCTCCGCTTCCAAAAGTGCTCAGTTCAGCATTAGCGCAAGCAGCAGAGAGACGGACGGCATATCAAGTACTATGATTTGACTTTTTTTTAAATCAGTAACCACGTGAGAATCATTTGTCAAATTCTTATATATATGGTATTTTTTCGACAATGAATAAAATTGCAGCTATGTCGTCTCAAGCTTAATAAAACCGTGAGTTAAAATTTTTTTGAAAAGGTAAAAGGTGAAAGTTGTAAGTCAGCCAAGATGTCTTTGATCATATGCCACAAAGCATAAGGTATGAAACACAATTTTTACATTCACATCGAAAAAAAATTGGAAGACAAGTTTAAATATTTTACCAAATTTGTATATGCTGTTCATGAATTATGAATTTGAAGCTTTCTATGGTAAGGTTCTTCCTCGATTTCATTATAACGAAACTTTCCCCTTTTGCTTTCACTTTCACAAAATGACATACCAATCTTACTTATTCATCATTTTCACTCTGCAGAAATGCAGCTTGTCAAGTCAAATTTCCCTCTTTGGTGTTACGTGCGCCGCACAAAGCAGGAGCCTCGATTCCAATTTGTAGCTATTCATGACTTTAACCACTTTCTCCACATTCTGAACTTTCTTTGAATCTAGACGTGAATTTACCCCTAAAATTTTGTTTATTACTTTGATTATTGTTTAGAATGTATGAGATTAATTTGTAAATTTAAATCTACAAATAATGTTCTGCAGCATCTACGCAGAGTAAATAAAGCTTCCGGGAATATTATCCTATAAGCTCTTTAAGTACTTTGCGGCGCAAAACGCAAAGGTGGGTGAAGTTAAGGCGGCATAAATTATAATCTGAAGATCCGATTTCTCCATATCTCATAAGGTAATTGGACTGGGGATTTGAGTGCTGTATATATTTTATAATCTGTTGTAAAACTGAGTAATAATTCAAAAGCAATGGAGAAATATTAACGCGGCAGTGAACTATTTTGATGTTTCAGGGTAGACTAGGGCTTATCAAGGTAGTATACGTTATCTGCATGGTGTTGACAATTGAGGAATTATCATGTTTTTTCTTGATGATTTCTCTGGATTCGCGATATTGCTAACCTTAAATTTATCTCCAATAGAAAATTTAATTAAAATTGATATCAAATTTAAAGTAAAACTTTATCTCGATTTTTTTCTGTACGAATAATACACGCCTACTTATAGTATACGTTCATTCTCACATATATTAGAATTCATATTGTATTCTCAAAAGGTTTAGAATCAGGTAGAAATTCGAAAAAAGTGAAAACATGCGTTTTGAGAAAAATGTGATCCATTACTCAATGTATCAAATGGGAAATTTATTATTGTATAGGCTAACGCCGGAGGAATAGTTCATTAGTCTATACTTAACTATAAAATGTAAAAAAAAAAGTTTTGTTTTGCGAGCCGCAAGCTATTCCTCGTTTAATCAATTCAATTAAAGGAAGCCCTTAAGCCTCTTTGCGAAATTGCAGAACTTTTTTGGCCTTGAAAGCAAAATCAGGAAGCCTAGAGTGCTTGGGACTCGCACAAGCACAACACGCTCTCAGAACAGGAGGGTTGCACAAAGTGGGGAGTTGTGCTCAGTCGCTGGCGGATCCTGGAGGAAGAAGGGTTGCTTAAGTGAAGCCTTAAGTACCCTACTATAAGTGACACAACATTACCACACATCACTATTTGTTATTAACTTTATTTAAAATAATAATTCCACAATTCGAAAACAATAAGATCCAGTTTTTAAGACAATAAGTAAGAATCTCAGGGAAATAGCGGTTCTTTCAATTGACGAAACCAGAACACCTACACGCGACGCAGCCCTTAAGTGGCCTCTGACTGGTTGGTCAAAATTTGGATCGGGACAAGTGACAAGTTGATATGCGGCCCTTGTTGTGAATAACTAGAGAAAAACTGGTCCATTATAAACGGGCATCACCTACCTAATTGGTGGATAAGGGCCCACCATAGAGGTGATGGGACAGTGTGGTGGACTTGGTTCTGCGTTATTAGAAAACTGTTTTGTTCTACTGGAGATAAATACAGTGAAAGTTGGAAGGAACATAAAGTGCTTCTTAGATTTGCAAGATTTGCAACGGAAATCTATGGAAGGGCCTTTTTTCGCTGAAGAAATTTTTTTCTGAAAACAAAAGATTACGAAGTAGGGGCCTTGAAGGGACCCTTGACAGTTTCCTCCAGGAGTTCAAAATAACAAGGAGTATTTTACGTTCAGCTCTAATCAACTTCGTAGAAAATTTAATAGCAGGGGCCATTCAGTGTCGCAAATATTAGGCCATAACATTATTGAAAAGTCAAATGTTTAATGTTATCGAGCTTTATACAATGCTTGACGTTCTGTGCTAATTATTAATTACTTAAATTAGGATTCTATTATATTGAAATATTGAAATTATTGCTAATAAAACTTTAATTTATGAAAAAGCCAGGTTTTTGCTATTAAGATGTTTTTATTATTATTGTAAAGGACACAATTCTGTTTCTCCAGGAAATGGGCAAAGGGCCCTTCCTGTCTTTGCAGGCAAACAGATGATTAGGGCCCCCTATCTACGTCAAACAGACACAATTTCAAATGTATGACTCCCGGCCATGTCTAGGAAAACGCTGAGAGATAGTCTGGAACGCTTGAAACGGATTTGTTTGGACGTTATAAAAATAGAAGTTATAGAAAAACATTTGGCGGATGCGTTTTTATGAGAACGTGGGTGACATTTTCAAAATAGGAAACCATTGGAGGAGACTTAAAGTTTTATAAATTGAAAAAGTGAAAGTGTGCTGAAAATTGCTGTGAATTGGGTCAGCGGGACAGTAGTGGAATTAAAACGATTTTGGGTTTTTTCCTTTTTCGTATATCATCCTTTCTTTTCACTTTCTTTTTTTCAGCGACGCTGCGGCGATTCGCTTCATCTCAAAAGCGTCGGGTGGATTTTAAGAAAGCGTGCGAACATTACTAAAAAATCATTTTTTTTGGCTGTTAGAACAAATACTATGGAAGTGATCTTACACGTGCTAAGAGCAGTTGCGAGTAATTGTGAGTAATTTTGAGTATTTATACCGCGTATTCTAAAATACCGCTTTTTTGAAAGCATACATTTAGTCAAATGAGGCTCTTGTCCATTGAGCCTTCCAAATTGCACTTTCCTTCCTTTCGCTTCCGTTTTTTTTTTCAAAATCGCGCTTTGAGTTTCAATGAGGATTACGTTACCAGCTGCTCCCCGCTAAGCCCCGTCAGAATATCTACCAATGGGAAGCCACGCTATTTTCAGTCAACCAATCAGCTGCGAGAGATTTGCAATTCTACTTTCCAACTTTCTCCTGATCGAATTTCGCCCGAAGTTCATTTCCTAATTTGGAGAATTCAGCCGAATTTTGAAATATTGGGCATGAATGGAGGCCCTCTGCAACTGGCCCTTCAAAAGGTGCCCAAGTGCCCATGGCCCCTTGAAAACACGATTTTAATTGGGGTCCTTGTGAGGGTGAACAAAAGGACCACGAAAGCCACATAAAGTCAACATTTATACAATCACTTCGAAAACATGACTGGGAAATTTTCAGCCACCCTGCTATGCTTTTGCAGTGCTCTGTACAAACATTTTCCAGAAAATGCCCTGTACCCAAATTTGACCTTCAAAACACGTTTTTGTTTTCTCGCGTTCGCGTGGCGACAAACTAGAATTTTGCGTTAAAGTTGCAGACAAGTTGAAGGGCCTCAAGATGATTGACGTTAGAGGAGATTCAGTGTTGGGCAATTATGAAATTACGATGTCAGAGTTGGACATTTTGGCCTCTCATCACTGCTCAGAACTTTTCAAAAATTACGCTTTAAGTAAAATGCTCTTATAATAAAGTGATCATTGTCCACTTCGAAGGGCCCAAATTTGCATTGGAGGTAATCGAACCTCGTTGGTGCACTTTTTATGGCCCTCAATCACGTTTAGGCAATGGGTATAAAGTAAGCAAAAGTCATTTTATGAAAAAATTTATATGCATTTTAACTTAACTGGAACCGCTTTCCTGGACAATTTTGAAAGTCACCTAAACTTGTAGAAAGTCACCTTTCGTCGATAGCAAGAATCGATCCAGTGACGCACGCCACAATACTTTTGTTCTTTCGAGAAAGTTGAAGAGGATTATTCGTTTTCTCCTTACATTTTCTAGGCCGCTGCAGCCACTCCTGACAGTGCATTTAAAAGCTGTGATGACAGACATCATTAAAAAAATGTGATTTTTTTTTGAAATTTTGAAATTTTTTGAAAGAAAGCTACTGTATTGCAAAAAAAATTGCGAAGACGTTTCTTTGAGTAATATTGAGCTCAAGTGACGGCGCGTGCCTTTGGTGAAAGTGAGGTTGGTTATATGTTATCCTCTCATGATCACGTGACAATGATTTAACAGGTAAATTTGTCACTTTCGTTGTCTGGCAGGTGGAAATTCCTTAATTGTTTTTCCTCCAAACTAATGACAACTTATGATTAGTCTGATTCTTTAGAATTCCAGCCAATAACCCTTCCAGAAAACACTCACAAACTTTTCAAAGCCTAATAAATGTAACAGCTTGAGAAAACGGCTCCAGAAAATTTTATTCGAAAACTTAAGTCCCCTTTATTAGGCGAAGGTGAAAACTTGGATTTGAAAAACGAAGGGTCTCTTTAAGTCCTCCCAAAAGCTTATTAGCGCTTCTGTCGCCTCTGATTTCAGGCTCATTTGCTGGAGAAAGTCAACTTCCTGGAGAAAGCTAGAACAAGTCTCAGATTTACTTGACTGGAGAAAATTGGCCTTTTGCTTGGAGAAAGTTGGTGTAAAAAAGTCTGGAGAAAAACTACAAAGTGGGAAAAGTTTAAGTGAAGCTGTAATTTGAAGCCACTAAATTTTGGCCGTGAAGAGGAGACTGATGACAATAAAAGTTTAAAGTTAATTTAAGCTTTGCTAATAGGCCCTTAAGTACCCGACTTCCAAATTCCTTTGACCCACTCACGAAAGTGGGGCCCTTAGAAAGTTTTGATCCGCCCCTGTGGGTGGGGCAGAGTATGATTTGGAGGAAGTTGCATTCTAGTTTCAGTTACAAAGTTTCCTCATTTTATAATAACCAAAGTATTTGGCCCAATTTTAAAGGGCTTAATTTATTTGAACGGCCAAATTAGGACGTGCGTTCTGGAATGATGTGGCGGATCAACTTTTCGTTTCTAAAAAAACGGTTTGTCTTCATCATGTCACCAGTGATAGGTCCCGAGTGGAACACACCTCTGATTTGTGAGGCAAATTTAGTAGCGGAGTGCTGGTGAAAAGTTTCAATTTTGTGAGTTTGACGCTTTTTAAATTTTGAGCCAATATTTAAAATCGCTGATTTGAAGTCGTATTTACTGTAATTAATCAATAACAGTTTACTGTTTAGCGTCATAATTTACAAATGTTAACATTTACGTACAATAATATGTTTGACGTAAATCTTGTTTGTTACTTCGATCTTATCATCAGCCTTGTGTCAATGCAATGTTGTTGTTGATTGGGATAAGTATCGGTTTTTGTGAATTTTTGAGAAGGAAAAATGCTAGAAAGTATGCTTTCTTTTTTGCTTTCTCCTTTGCTTTCTCCGGCAGGAAGAGGAAGCGTGATGAACTGCTTTCCACTGTCTTCCGGCCTTGCCACGCTTTCCAAGTGAACTTGTTCAATAATAGTTAGCAAAGGAGGGGCTCCGGATCAATACTTCGCTTTTACTACGCTCTAAAACTACACTACAACACAATTGCAACGCTACGGTCATGGACATACATACCAGTTTCAACTTTTACCCATTTTTTTTCAACTTTAACTTTTTTTTTCAACTTTCACTCGTTTTTTTTTATTTAATTTTTTTCAAATTTCCCTTTTGTCACCTTTCACTAATTTTGTCAACTTTCACTAATTTTTCCTCTTTCAATCTTTTTTCAAATATCTATTCTTTTAAACTTTCACTCCTTACTTTCAACTCTCAATGATTTTATAAGACTCAGCCCACTCATAAAAAAACACATGTCTACTCATTTTCTACTCATCTACTCATTTCCTAATACCAAAGGTTCCGTCCTAGACAAACATGAGTTTCATTTTGCACGGGAGGACAATTTTGTATGCAACGGAAGTTTGCATTTGCAAAATTTGAATGAAGGCAGAGGGCAAAACAGTGTATACAGAGTTGCACGCTGGTTGTTACGAATCAAATGGAAGCTTTCCTAAGGCTAATAAATCAAGTTAGGCCTTTAAGTAGAGTGAATTGGATGAGAGCTCATTAGCATAAGTTGGAATTGGGGCAGAGTGAGACTTTGCACTGTGGACTCAGGGGGAGTTGAGTTAGTGAGGCATTCACCTTCTGCCTCAGATCAGGAGATATACAGCTTCATTTTCTAAATCCAACCTGTAAAAACTTGCCTGTTTGAACGAACTAAAATTTCAAATTTTGACAGGGAATTAAAACTTAATAAAAGAAAAAAGGTAAAGCATTGATTTTTTTTTGCGAAATTGAACGTTTTCGAAATTTGAAAAATACACCCAAATTTCGCGTCAAGAATTTACACTGTTACAATTTTTGTTCAGTGCTTTAAAATTAAATTTTGTTAATTAAAATTAACTTCAAAAGGAGTTGTTGATAATAATTAACATCGTAGAAACAAACGAAGACGTACCTCAAGAGCTTCTTTTACTGGTTAGAGAATATTCTTCTTCGGATCTTAGCTAATGAAAAAAAAATCTTTTTTTTTAAACGGCACTTTTTGAAAAAAAGAAATTTTATTTTGAAAAAATCATTTTTTGAAAAGAGAATTATAAATTTTATTTCGATTTAAGTGTTGCAGAAAGTTCAGATAGAAAGGTGCCATTGTTCCCATAATTCAATTTTCAACTTAAGTCCGCCTTTCTCTGTCCCCACAATTGAATTTTCCTCGATTAAAAATAAAGCCGCTTCGGAGTCCGAACGCATCTGTCATTTTGAAAATTCGATTGTGGGAAAATTTAAATTTAATATTTTCCCCCACCTTTTTGTACTTGTACTACTTGGTGTTGCCATTAATTGAATAAGGTGTAAAAATTAAGTTAGGAATCTTGCGCCGCCTTTCTGTGCCTTCGTTTGCAAAGCCTAGAAATTGCAAATAAAGAGTCGTGACAGAGGTATTTGCATTTGAAAATGAGCCTCGATTCATTTCGGAATTTTTAAATTGACAGTAGATCTGATGCATTAATTCATTCATGCTCTCATACCTAACTGTAAAACACCCAACCTTGAATTTGAGAAATAATTAAATAAAAAAAATAAAAAAAGGTCTGTGCAGTGTTTTCTAACTAAGCAAATACAGATTTTGTTTATTGAATCACTGTTTCCAATTGAGATGAATGTGGTTGATAATGCATGATCAGAGGCCCAATATCATCATTACCTCGAATCATCGTCTTACTTTTTTTTCTGCAATGAATTTTACTGTTACCCGAAAGGAGGCGTTATGACACTGAACACGAAAAAGCGTCTTCCTGCATTACTAACTCACTCTCAGAAAATGAAGCCTTGTTTTATTGCTTTTTGTTTGGGCCTTTTCTATGCAGAATAAATTGTACCTTTGCAGCATGATTCGCAAACTGGCACTGAAACACCTCAAATTAGCGGCAATTTACCATTTGAGGGCAATTGCAATCTTGAGTCTATTTTTATTAACAAAAAAACCATTTTTGAAAAAAAAAACTAGAGAAACGGGAAATTGCATCGCGGACTCTGTCGCAGTTATGCTTACAAATTTACAACGGGAAGAAGCTTGCGTTGGCCGAGTTTTATACTCGGCTAGTACTCTATCGTAAACTTCAAATTGTCAACCAATCATATCATCGCGAATTTTTCTCTTCATTATAATTTGCTTTTAATTTAGGCTTTTTTTCTCTCTAGGCTGAGGCTAGTGGTGAAAGCTACTATGACTTATTTACTTGCTAATAGATTTGATGTCGTGCGTTTGATTCTCAGTGTACTGTATATTTGAAATAAATTTTCTATCAAAATTTCAATGGCATTTGAAAATTACATGATTTTTGAAAAAATCTTGTTCTTTGATTTTCTAGTTGAGGCTTTACAATTTTGACAGAATTTTATAACAAATTTGCAGTTCACAAGTTTGCAGATTCGTGATTGTGGTCGTAAGTTGCAAGTTTCCTTTAAGATTTTGTTCGTTATTATTATTTTGCTGTTGAACTGCCTTAGTTCTTGCACCTCGAAGCAAGGGCTATAATTTAAATTTTAGTATTAAATTGTAAAATTGTAAATTGAGATTGTAAAAAATACATCAAAGTTTTTGATGGTGAGATACAGAGCCTTTCAAAGGAATCTGGGAAAATCACGACTTGGTCTTTGTGCAGGTATCAATATGCAAATGAAGGGATTGCGATCGAGGAGAATCATAATTGGACACGAAGTTATTAAGTAGGAAATCAGTTTCAGGTATAAAAATTCAGGTATACAGATCTGCAGATACTGCAGGTATTCCCCTTTGAATCCTTCCTACAGACACAGGAACAATGCCAATAATGCCACTAAGATCAGGAAATTGAGGTAGTTCTCACAGGTCCCTTAATTAAGGGTTGCACGATTGACGCAGTGAAAGTTATGGATTTGACGCTTAACTAAAATATTTCGTAATCAATTAGCCATTCTGTTGAATATCCGCTCCAACGGAGTATCCAACGAAGCGCCAAAAAGCTACCCGCTTAAAGGTCACTTCCGAGAGCCGGTGCTAAGGGTCAATGACAAATCGCAGTGGGTCCTAACGGATAACCGATGGTCTCTATGAGTGATTAAATAACTGCTAACGACGCTGTCAACTAGCCAATTACTTTATTACACCCGAATCAATTAAACCAATTACAATTATTCTGACACAACTTAAAATCCTATCCGTTCTTGTCAAGTGTCAAAAGTCGTCTCTTTTTCTTATTACTTATTCCTATGCCTTAACCCTAGGCTATACTTAGCCAATAAATAGTCCAACGGATAAACTAGCCACGCCCCTTTTAAAGCGTTAAGCGTGACGCTAAAATGTCCCTTATCCTTATGAAACAAACTTAACTTATTTTATAATTATTAGCCTAAATTAATTGCTAATATCCAACACATTCTTAAATCAAAATTTCATAACTGCATTTCCAAACAATTTTATATAGCATTATTGCTATTTTGCTATAGATAATATACACTGATCTGCTTTCTCCATTTTGAGTTATAATTTAAAAAAAAAGAAGTCTTTTTTGAGATTTTGAGAAAAATGGAACAAATTTGAGGAAATTGTATAAAATTTTGTGATTTGAAAAACTAAGCATAAAATAATAATTTGGCAAAAACTAATGATGAAATAAAATTTTGAAATCTGTACATCTGCATCATATGAAGGGAGGTATGACATTTGTTGTAATTTTTTGGTTGGATTTCAAATTGGATACATTTTCTGAAATGTCAATGTTTAATTTTTAAAAAATTTCAAAATCAGAGGCCATTTGTCCTTTTGATGTAATTTTACTTCATAATTCATGATGACAATTTAATTATCCTTCCTTGGTGGTAATGGTTTGGCGCAGCGGAGGCAGTCAAAAATCCGCATGGAAGAATAAATTTGAAATAGAAAATAGAAGTTTTTAGTTGCATCTTTTGTTCTGAGTACTGGAGCATAATGAGACTATCTCCGGGACTATCGTCTGCAACTCACTTTTCTCTTAGCCGAGACTAACTTTTTATCCAGCTTCATGGTGTCCAATATGCTTCAGAAGCCTAAATTTAGTTTTAAATATAAGTTGAACGTGGGAATGCGGCGCAGGACTCGCTTGTGGCCATCACAACTCAGAGCGACATTGCAAAGGGAAGATGACAAAAGACGTAGAAATGAGTAATGACTTCTCACACAAGTCTTCGATCTGAAACAAATGCAACCTGTCTTTACCTGCACCAAACGGGTTTTCGCGACAGAAAATTTCAAAAAGAAATGTAAAGAAATACGTAGATGCAAATGCATCGGAAACAATACTGTCGAAAACATTTACGTAGTATTCTAAATATTATTCATGGAGCTTTCTGAAACGTAAACTTATAAAACTATGAATGAACAAAAAAATCATTATATGTCATATCAATTCCTTTGAGTAAATTTAACACACAATTGAACAAGGAAAATAAAAATTGTATGTTGAAATATTCCATTTTTTGAAAATAAAAGCGAAGCAAATTTTGATATTGTTTGTTTGTATTAGTAATTTGGAGGCTTAAATAAAACGCCATCTTATTTTAATCCTTGCTTCCTTGCTTAAATTTCGGAAAACTAGAATCTGTTGTCGAACAAAATTGTTGTCGACGTCTTTGTCGTGTTCTCTGATAGGCTGGTAGATTTCGAGAGAACGAAAATTAGTGTCGTGAAATCAAAAGGAACCACATCAAGTAGAAAAGAGGCGAATCAGAGGAAATGGAAATGCATTTCCACGAATTTTGTCTCATCAATAATCTCGAATTAGATCTCCATGTCTGTGGGAGGCCCTACAGGGGGCCCTTAGAACAAAAAATATCCAGGAGGCCCGTGAGTCATCTTAATGAAAAATTAAATGAAGGACACACCTTCCTCTGAATTTAGAGGCGCAATCATTTAAATCTAAAAAATTCAAGGAGGGCGGGAAACGTAATTTGAGTTGTGAGGACTTTTGGCTTTGTGAATTGAAGATATGATTTTAAATTAAATTAAAGCCTCACTTGTCATTTCATCTTTCTCAGCGGTGGCTCAAGCAAAAAAATTCCCACCAAATGCATATCGCTTCCAACACCATAGGCCTAATGCACTTCAAAGAAATACCGAGACTTTTGTAAACAAAGGAGTTCATTTGGAGACATGAAAAGGCGTGCATTTGTTCAAAGAGAAAAGAACAAAAGGTCAGTCCATTTGCCAGTAATACGGATTTGATGGAGAGAAAGCAGTAGAAAACAAATGTGAGGGAGGGATGTTTAATTGAAAAATGATGAAAGCAAAATGATGAAAAAGAAAGGCGTCTTTTGTGTTATCAGATGAGAAATTGCTCTGTATCAGAAAGGAGAGAAAATTTTCACCCTCAAAAATGCATTTCGATTTCCAATTCCAACGGAGAATGTTGCGACAGAAGAAAAAACAATGTTTGTAGAATTGCAATTCCGATTAAGTGTAGTTAACCGCGTCATCTAGTGGCGGTTTTTCCAACCCTGTTTTCTAAAAATGCTAACTGTCGACTAAAAACGTTTTGGCAAAATTCCTTCGTTTACCTTCAGTTAGACATTTCCCTCCGTTCAGAGAACACCTCAATTCTGAAGTCCTAACTCACCCTTTCTAAAACCGTGTTGATTTCCTATGGAAATCTGTTCAATTTTCCTACCTAATTAGTGAAATAAAGGGTTTAAAACCCCCCAAAATCGGATAACAGCGTTTCCATCGATTCGCCAATTTGTCCACTTCAAACCATCCATTTTTAGAATTCTCAGTTTGAGAATTCATACACAATATTTTTCTGTTCTCCAACTTCGAAGGGGCAAACGTATGTGACAAAATTTGGAATTAGAACGAGGATTACTTTCTCTGTTGCTTTCACCCTGAAAATTCTATTTTGATATTCGGTCGTCTTGGGACAGTCCTCGCTTTGGGACATGAGAAAGTCAAGGAGAAAGTGGATCTAATGTATGACATTCGCAGCGTCTGACTTTCATCAGGAAGAATGTCGCACCGTTGGGCAAGGTCCAAACTGCAACGATTTTACAACTGACGTTTTTTGGATACCGCGTTGTCGTAGCTTTAAGAATTTCATTGTTTCGAAATGTTTGGTTCATATATAAATTTCAAAAATTAATTAGTATCCTATTAAATTTTGAGATTTTAGGATGCGAAATGCTAGTTCGTTTTTGTGAGCTGATCTTAAAAAAAAAAGAAGCTTGAAGCCGATGAGAATTTTTTTTTTAATTTGTTATGTTTTGTTACAATTTGAAACAGTTCAATTTGGTATATTTTACACATTTTTTATTCATTTTTTTATGCAAATATTACTTGTTTTAGAGTTAATTTTCAAAATGAACCAATGAGGTTGTTTGGAACGAGGTCTAGTTTACAGTGTGCCGAAATATTTCAACCTCGTTTTTCCAGAGGATGCTGAAGAAGTGTAAAATTGAAGCAAACGACCCTAGGTTCCCCTGTGTTCAAATATTTCAAAACCTAAAAAAGCCGTTTTGAAAGGAGTCTCAGCTGCACCGCACCCTTCTTTTCATATGTCGACCTTTGACTTGTGGTGCAGGGCTATGAAAGGCGGAATATTGACTTTCACTGTCATTTTCACAAGACTTTGGTTTCACTTTTCCAGGCCTTTCCAGCCCCAGAATAGATATGGGTTCATTCATATGGATTAGGTCAACGGCACAAAACTCCCGGGTTTATTAGAAGCACGCTGTCGCTAACTTTCAAACGCGGCACAAAACAAAGCCCTTTCCAGAAATACCAGTTCTCCAGGAATTCTAGGAAATGCCAAAGAGGCCCAGGTGAGCAGCTGGAGAGAAACGTCAGACCAAAGTAAGTATAATGGCCTCAAAGGATTAAATAACATTTCAAACACTGCACAAAACTTTCCTTTTTTGTATTAGGATAGTATTGAGGATATCTTGGGATATGAGATATTTTGACGTCATTATTTTGTTCTTTTTTGCAAAAACGCCGCTTGAGTGAAATTACTTTGAAATAGGTTCAAGCTTGAATCTTAGATAAAAATTGACGACGCTATGATGCAAAAGAAAGGCATATAATTTCTACATGCGTTACATATAGGTATTTGATCTTGAAACAGATATTTCGCAAAGATTATGAAACAGTTTCTACTTAATAAAATTATTTTCTAATATCTAATTTTCTAAAAAACAAATTTTGATTTTGATTTGCAACTCATTTAAAAAACCGAATGAAATCGTGAATGAATCGCAACTTTATGCAATTAAAAATTGAAAATTGTTTTTTCTAAATTGTAACGTTCAATTGTAAGACGAAAGTGAGTCGTTGGCAAGTGTATGCAAAAAGTAAACAAACTTTTTGCATCTCAAAATGACAAATGAGTAGGCATATGGGCACTCTGAGGCTTTTGAAATGGAACGGAAGCCTTTTGAAGACCCTTGAACTATACAAAGGGAAAGAGGCCCTTAAGGTTCAGTTTGAAAATCCTGCAAGGAAAGTCCTTGCAGATTTTTGAAGAGGAATGGGGATATAAAGTGTCTTGATTTAAGACGCATCTAAACAGTTTCAAAAGGGGAAAAGAGAAAGTTGGTGAAAGTTAAATAAGAGAAAATGACTCTCTTCAGCCATGTAATTTCAGAGCATTCGCTAAGAAACGAATATTTTTTGAATTTTTGAAGATGATAAAATGAAATGACTTTCTCCTGAGGTGTAGTGGAGAGCGATGTCTCCTAAATGTGCTGTTTAATTTTGTGGCCTTTTATTCCAGGAGATAAAAATATTCCTGGAGTCACTGGAATGCTGGCAATTTTTGGAGGAATATTTGAGGTTAACGGCAGTGGAAATAACAAATACGACTTTGATGTCAGTGTTGCTGGTTATTGTCATGGAAGTTTTTACTAATAGTAATTCAGTTAGAGAAGAGACAGTTTAAATAAAAAATGGAAATGTACAATTTCATGAATCGCTTTTAATCGTCGATGATTTTTTGAAAATTGAGCGTAAATTAAATCGAAACATGCTTAGTTAATTAATAATTAATAATTTTTTTTCTTGGAAATTTGCAAAAGTGAAACTATTTTAATAATAATAACAGATATAAAATGAATACTTTGAAAAAAAAATCAACAATAGACTCGAGACAATTTTTGAGAAAATTAGGTATGAAGTGAAAATTGTTCTAAATCTGGAGAAATTTTATGCCTTCTAGGCATAATTAGCATGGTTTAGCTGAATTTCCACTTGAAATTTCTCCAGCGAAAGAACTCTCTAATCTTGAATCCTCTAGGTTGAGAGTGACTTCATTTTCCCACTCTCAGATTAATAATCAAATTTTCAAAGTTCTTGTTCTAAATTTTAGAACAACCGTTGGGAGGATTTACTCTTATTAAAATATTGAAATGATGATTCTCACACAGAAGCTGCGAGGGTTGGAGAAAGTGAAAGCGGAATCTGAGAACTTTCTCTCGCTCACTACGACACGATTTAATTTATTTAGGAAGATGGATGGGCCTCATGCTTTCTCTACACGGACAACCTTGTGGTCTATTCATCTTATGAGCTACTTAAGGTAGCATTGTCCCTTACAACAAATGCATTAAATGCTAGTAGTAGTAACAACAATGTCAGTTGGCCTTTACAGGCCTAAACTGTGCCTTAACTCCATTCTGTCTCAATTGTAACAACTATTGGTCATTCCATAACATTCTGCAGCTTTTATCAGGCCTGAGTCCTCTGCGCGTAATTAAATTATCAGGCACAAGGCTAAAAGAGCACAATTTTAGGAGCTACAGTGCTACTCTCTTGCCCTGAATGTTTAGCCAAGGGACGTAAACCAATCAAAGCATTTTATGAGACCCTTAAACATGGTCCTGAAGACTTTTGACCGGGATTTTTGCCGTCCTGAAAAAATTTACGAACTTCACATACTGTACGGAGGGAGACGTTGACTGCTTTGACGGAACATGATCCGCAAGAATTGAAAAACCTCAGAAAATAGCGTAGTCAGCGTTAACCATGTTTTTATTGACGTCTTCTAGGGTGTAAGAAACATGCTCAAAACTAACCACGACGTGAGTAATAAATAAACATAAATAATGTTGCTAAAGTATAAGCTTCTGATGCACTCGGTAGTTGAAAAGCTCAAGTTTTTGCGCACCACTTTGCACTTTTTGATAGAAATATATTGTGGCTTAATAACATAATGTACATTTTTTCATTTAGTGTATAGAATTATTGTTATGTTTATAAATTTTTTCAATTGAAATTCTTAAAATACGTGCGAACAACAATACGTATATACGTAATACGTGTGAAGTAAATTAGTTTGTATATAATTTGAAATTTGAATTGCTATTTAGAATTTCATTGCTCAAATTGTTTCCGAGCTGCAATTTGCAGGTTTAAAAATTTCCATTTCCTGACACTTTTTGCAACTTGTGTAAATTTTTATTGCCTTATGGAAAACGATGCTAAATGTGATTTTGAGATTTGAAAACTTTTTTTTTTGTTTTATGGTTTATGTTTTATGAGGAAAATAAGTTAGAATTAGGGTTGTAAAAATTATGAGTTTTTTGCATTTTTTTTTAATTTAAGTAAATTTTTGCCAACTTCTCTTTTTTGTGGATGAGTAAATTGTTCCGATTCGTATCTGTCCAACATAAGTCTTTCTTACACCAAATGCTTGCATGATATTTTCTTAATTCAGTGTTGTAGGCCCTGTAGAAATTGCCACAAATGGGCAAATCTCAGCTCTAATGCTCTATCATAAACTTAAATTCCAAAAGAGTCACGCTCCGTTGCATTAAAGTTACTTTTTACAGCGTTCGGCATCAGTTTCATGCACATTTTTGGTTGATGCTCCTTTATTGCAGGGAGACAATGGAACTTACACTACAAGATCACAGCGTACCTAATGCCAAGGAAGAGGTGTGTCACGTGACGGAATGGAAAGCATAAACCTCTAAATAATTTGCATAGCGTTTTGGAGGACATAAAATAAAATATGTGTCCTTCGAACCTTAAGTCTCCTTGCTTTATGAACCCTGCTCTCCGTTGATAGGGCCGTGAAAATTCCACAGAACTCCATTTCCAAATTTCATTAACATGATTTTAGAAAACTTTTGAAATGCTCGGCATACTTGAATTAATTCCGCCAATGGCATAAGCTCAAATGGAGCAAAATTATGCCAAAATTCCTTTAAATAAGAACTTATATATTTTTCTGTTAAAAATACGTATAATGATCTGGGGGCCCTTTTGATACGTCTAATCCAGTAAACGCTTGTTGGTTGTTTTGAAGAGGACAGAAATTGACAAATGAAAAGGTATCTGGCCCCTTCGTGATCCCTATTCAAATCCCATTTTGAATTTGAGTCCCTTAAGGGCTCAGAGTCACTTACGATGAAATAGATCTCTCTCCATAGACGCCACAAATCCTTCTTTTTCACAAAAACAAGTCACAAGCCCACCACAACTGCCTATAAGTAAAGTACCCACGCTACTTCACAAACCCTCATTTCATCCACGCGGATAATGGATAACTTTTCATTTCAAGGCCTGAAAAAGGTCCCTTAAAGTACCATTTAAAGATCCCATGCATTACCTTTTAAAGATCGCGTGTTCTTGCTTTCAGGCATTATTAATGCCAAATTGGCGATTGCAAAAACAAAAATAGCAAATTTTGACAGCTTGAAATATATAAATTGAAATTGTTGAAAAAAGCTCTTTATGTTGCATTGTTACATAAATAATAATAAGAAATATGGAAAGAACAATTTAAATTTTATTTGAAACTTTTTTTAGTGTGTTTTTTAATTTGCTCGAGTTCTGCCAGTTCGAAATGCACCGTTATAAATTTATATATGTACACTTGTTTTTAAATTTTTTTCTAGAATTTTTTTTTTTTAATTTTAATTAAATTTTTTTTCATATGCTAAGACCCAAAAGCCATGATTTTTCTAAAAGTCAAGCAAAAGCATAAGAATCCTATTTTGTTAATTCAAAGCAGGGGCCCTTCATTTACTTGTTTTTACGCTTAAAACTCCGGGTCAATGAATTCTAAACTACGGTGTACAGAGCTTGTCGTAATAACCTTTAACATACAATTTAGTTTAATCCAAACATGGACAGCATAACGTTTTTTCTATTACTGTACATTTAATTACTTACATACATTAAGAGTTTTGCAAAACTTTTTCCAAGAATTTGAATATTTGCTGTTATCTAAAAAAAAAAAGGCTAAAATGCTTCCACCCTTGTTTTGTTAAAAAAAACGCTCTGTAGAAGTTTGAATGTTAGCGCTTCCATTTGAAGGCATTTCAGTTGAGTTATTCATGGAAGTCATTGGCGCTTTATGGCCTTTTTCTCGAGAGAACATATTGTGAAGCAAACAAGCCTACACAAAGCACAAAATTAAGGCTCCCCCACCGCTCCCTGCCTTCAATGCAAAATTGATGTGCGTTGAAATAATATATTTGGTGGATGAGATCCACGGTGCAATAACAGTGGAAGCACCGTGGAAATCGCGTGGAGGAGGTGAAGACAGGGAAGAATTTTTTGGGAGAAATTCCGGCAGCATTTGCTGAGCTTATTATGTCCGATATATTAGAAGGGCAAATGATAAAATGTGTGAAAGATGCTGCAGAGGGGAAACTATTCTATGTAGCATTGAATTTCTCATTTTTCATTTTTTTTTCATTTTTTCAAAATTCGTACAACAACGTAGTCATAAGTTTTAGAAAGAATGACATTAAAGTATACAAGGGGTTCTGAAAAATTTGTTGTCAAACAAATACTGCCTGTCAAATTCCTAAGCATCAGCATCTGGCGAAGATTTATTTTTGGCATTTTTAGAAAATCCGATTTTCTTTTTCTGCCCTTTTCTAAACGTGAAACAAATGTCGCCAACTGCCTTTCACAATCGCGCAAATGAAGGAAAAACCGTTTTAAAACAAAGCGGAAATTAGTCTTGGTTTTGTATTTCAAGATACAAACAAAGTTATTTTGTACCAACTCTCATTTTGTTGTTTGAAAAATTTTATTTGCTCTTCAAATGATGCAGAACGGAAACGATTTTGCTTAAATTTAAAAATTTTCGAGACTAGAAATCCTATTTCTTGAAAGCACTTTATTTTTTGTATGCAACAAAATAAGAATTTGTTTTTATGCGTTGATTGAGCATAAATTTGCCAATTTTAACTGAAGTTACTCACAATGGAAAAAAAATAATTTTAAAAATTCTAAAAAATATTAGTTGTCTTTTCTGTACTTGATATTTACGTGAAATAAAATCAACAAGAAGTGGAACTATAAAAGGAAGAACCTTCATAAATTCAAAATCGTTTTTCTTCTACTGTTAAAAAAAATACAAGTGAACTGAAAAATGAACTAAAGAATACCTGAGAGTTTGATGTGTAATTGATTGGAGTAAAAATCCTCCCATTATTTTCAAATAATCGTGAACTGAGCTTTAATCGCCTCGAT
>JAQFYP010000481.1:0-22719 GCA_034694865.1 Bilobella braunerae | reverse complement strand
TTTAAAATTGTCTATATACTTTTTGCATGTTTAGAGATTGAACTGCACATTAATATATGCAAGGCTTTGTAATGCACAATGTTCACACTTGTATGGTTTCGAGTCCTGACGAGTTTTTTTGTGATTTTAACAGTTGAAGAATTTTTATTCATTTTCTGCTGACTGTTTCGATATGATTGAAGAAGCGCTATTTACTTGGAACGTGGTTCAAGCAGAACTTGACTTGTAAATCTTTTACAAGGGTCGATTAGCACTTCTAATTGGGGCATTTTCGCAGGTTTTTGCTATTTTTGTTGAATATCAATGTATTCAAAAGCAAATTAACAAACGTAAAGCAAATTTCGACGATTACTTTAAACTCAAACTATTCAGCAATAAACTAGAGATAATAAAATTAAATCCGAAAACTAATTTAAACTAAAATTTTAAACTATAACATTCTTTTTTAGTATTTTTACGATACTTCAAAATAAATGTTACGAAAAAATTAGAAATTAGCAACATTAAATTCCTTGGGCAATACGGTCAATACTGAAACCAAAAGGCACTCATTACACCTTTAGTTATACCTTGTTAGCATTACACAGGATTATTTATTACTGAAATTTTGTTTGTGCACTGTATGTTGCCTCCCTTAACTTTTGTCAACATCTTGGTACAAATAAAGCTGAATATTTCAAACACATAAATCAAGAGTGACACACAGAGTAAAGTAATATACAAGGAAAAAAGGGATAAAATTAATTTTGATTCCAGCTCTAAAGGCTTCTTTTCTTCGCTGTCAAGTTTGGCTTTTTGAATATTTAACTCTAAATTAACTTGCGAATTTGTTGTATCCTGTTTAAAAATTCCAGAATGTATAATACATTGAATTCTTCTGTGAATTAAGTCTCCTTGATCCCAGTACATCGTGGGTCCAACCACGAGTAACTGTGGATTTCTTAGAAATACGTCGTCACCTTTATATATATCCTTGTTTCCACTTTGTAAAGCTCGCAATAATTTTATATCAATTTCTGATGAAGATTCCAATAAAATTGTTTTGTTGCATTTTGCAAGTTCATTATACACAGTAAAGTCGTTCCATTCTGGAATAAGAATACTTTGCAACATTTTCCCCGCAATTAGAGATTCCGAATTATTTGAAATGTATGCAACGCGCCTTAAGAATCTGTACAACCCGTGCACATTTGTAGGCTCATATAATTTATTCCTTGCGATCATCAAAGGTGAGCTTCGTTTTTCATATGAATACTTAACTGTGTACCTTTGCGCTGGCGGAATGCCCATGAATTTGTGATACTCACTTTGGCTAATGTACAACATTGTCGTAAAATTCAAGTTCATTGCTTCTTCCACTCGAGTCAAGTACGCTCCAGGCATTGCTGAAGTTAGGTCATACGTCAGTCCACTTTTATACGCATTCGTGAGAACGAGTCCACTCAAGAGCATTGTTCCAAGAAAAATTCGCAATTTGCAAAAATTTGTGCCATTAGCAACCAAAATTCCTTGCTCCATCAGCACAGATACTATAATTAAAAATGCCGGTGCGCGCGTTTTAAGAATTTTGAATAAAGCTATACATACAATGGCAGCAATTATGTTGCAAGGGATGGCAGTAATCCAGAAATCTTGGGAGAAAACTTGCACAAATTTCAAAACGTTAAGTTGTGTTGGAAGCTTGTAGCATGTAATAAAGTTATGAAAGTTGTCTTTTGTGAGGAAAAACGACTGGACACCTACAAGACTATTTTCATTTGCATAATATTCTGTTGCTATTAAAATCTCAGCGACCTCTCTAATTCTATTTTTATTGAGTGCTATATACGAGTAGTTTGAAATATAAGAAGTAGAGTTGGGCTTCAATGTTGCAACATCATAGAACACTGAACGTATTCCATAGTAATTTGTGTGCGTATCCATTGGATCGGTTGGCGGACGTATCAATGTTTTCCCACTATATTCCACAACATGATGTCGCTCCCTGCTTTGACGCATGTGGTTCCATTGCATTGGACAATCGAGGCGCCTCACTTCTTCGTAAATGCCGTTATGTGCCTTATGAATTGTGTTCATATTTTCAGTGCTTATAGCTGCTTGTGCGATTACGGAGCAGGGATATAAATTTTGGAAATATACATCAATTATATCGCTATTATTTCTAGGAAACAAGTTGTAGATAGCCGGGTTGCCAGGTGATAAAAATGCAACATTGTTGCCAGTACTTAATCGTATAGAAACGAAGTACCTTTCTTTTCTGCCAATAGCCTCAACGATGGAAATCCATTTAACGGGATCAACAACTGTAAAGAACTGTTCCGTTTTAAGAGGATCCACAAGGTAGAACAAGTGACAAACATGCTTCATTTGCATCACACGGTTTTCTAAGAAAAACAGGTAGGTTCTGTACCAATCGTTTTTGTAATTCACAGAGTCCCATATATTTGAATTTCCTTCTTCGCGGAATTTCAACCGCGTAACAGGGAATTTTACGTTCACAATTTGGCTAACTTTGGCATTTGAAAACTCAATTACATGAACAAAACAACGCTCAAAAGTGTGAAAGTAGTCTAAAAAGTAATTATCTGATGCTATTGCACAAGTAATTGTGGGTAGAATTAAGAAGTGCAACGTTTTAAGCAACTTCATTTTTCAAGGGTTGTAAAAATACTGAATAAGAAACCGTTCAACTTGTGCGTATTACATACTTGTTTGCTACTATGTCTTACCAATTACTTGTCGACATGCCAGGAAATAAATTATGTTTGGGGCAATGCTCATGTTCAATTAATAGCATGCAGGAATTAATGCATGAATTAGTTGTAGTATAAGTAAAATGCTCCAATGATATTTGAGACATACAAACTAAACAAATTGTTGAAATAGATAACTCGCCGGATTGAGATATTATTATGGACACATGCAAATATTCAATTATTTTTCCTAGAGACCTAATTTTAAAAATTATATAGAAACGAATGTCCAAATTCAGAGAACCGCACTATAAATTATTGAATTAATAAGAATTAACCAAGTTAGAAGCACACAAGTATTATGGAAAACCGAGCAAGGCTTTTATAACATGGATAGTCCAGTCTGTTTGAATTAATGTATACATTATAAAAAAAAAGTCTATGGACATATGTTTTTTGCTCATTTTTTTATTTTTGTACGTTCACAAAAGGAAAGTTGGACGATTCGGTACTATTATAAAAAATGAGGTAAAATAATTCAGGATCAAAAGTAAAGTAAATCTAATCCAACACAAAAATTGGAAAAGTCGGCAACTTTACTTGAAGTTTAAATTGATTTCACAAACAAATTAAGTGTCACATTACTACAGTTTCAGCAAGTTGAGAACATAATTCTAATGGCATGTCATCAAGTACAAATTTTGTCTCTGCCAAGTAAAAAGCTTTGACAGCAGGTAGGTCTAAAATTTGTTGTAAGATTTACATTTCTAACATATGTTAATAATATAGTTAGGGCTATCGAGGTATCTTTATTGCATGAATCAACCTCTCTTTGGGAAATGTCTATCATATGTTTTGACGTCTCGTGTTTTTTTTTACAAGTTGGTAATTACTCAAAAGCATGTGTCAAATTTCAAATAATTTTCAAATTTGTATAAGTTAATTGACAGTTACTAATTCCCAGCAAATTAAGTTAAGTCGTACCAAAGTAAGTAAGGCTCTTAAAATATCCTTATCCAGATATTTCAAAGTCAACTGACGTAGACAATTGCTTAAGGCGCGCCAAATTCTTGTCTGCATTAATACGCAGAAGGTTAGAGATTTTACCTATAAGTGTAAACAATTTAAACGTGAGATATTTTACCATTTTATCCATCACGTCCACGACTCATACCGTAGGCACGCGACGCGCTGGAAAAGCAGGAACGGTGCTGAGGAATTTTTGCAATTTTGGCGACAAAATGAAAATAAAAATGCAAATTGGCTTTTCACATTTTGAGAAGTTGGACCACTTTTCGAGTCAATTTGGCAATTTTCCGTAAACTGGTTGAAAATTGCTGGGCGACAAAATCGGCGACCGTGATCAACCAAAAATTTTGAGCACTTGTCGACTGTTGAAGAATGAGATGAAAGAGGCACTTTTATGAAAGTGGTTGAGAGAATGGTGATTTTTTAAATTTTAATTGTCAATTTCATAGAATATTTGAATATTTAAAAAAATGGACGTAAAGCTGCGAATATTGAACCATTTATTATACTTGTAGTAGGAATGAAACTTGATTTTGTATTTAGAACGACGTTTTCTAAAAATAGATTTTTTAAAAAATTCTAAAATGCTTTCTGTTCAAACGGAGCGCCTATTTTTATAATTTCTAAACTGATCACTAGATTGTAATTTCGAATTGCTTACCGGCACCGACTTCAACTGAACTGATGGTATCAGAAATGAATCATCTCTTCATGTTTAAGTTTTAAAAAACAAATTGAAAAACTTTGATTTAAAAAGCCCGTGATTGTAAATTATTTGGCTTCAGAAATAATGGCAGCGATTCCGCAGATCTTTTTCATAATCTTCAAAAGTGGTGCTTACTTCACTTAAACAACTATTCGGCATTGCGTTGAATACTTTCCAACATTTTGTTTTTCTGAAAAAAGGGATACTAACATGAAAATTTTTACTGAAGGTCTTTGAAATTTCAAATTTTGAAGATTTTGAATTTCCAAAAACTTGAGTTAAACTTGAATTAATTAAACTTGATTTTACTTATTTTAAAGTTTAATTTGACATTCAGTTTTTTTACGCAAGTCATATCATTAACATATTTCAAATTTATTAAGGGTCTCTTCACAAAAAGCCTTTATGTACTCACGCTACTTAACTTATTCAAGTACCCACTTCAAATTCTAATAAAAATGAGATGTCACGTGCCTTATTTAAAAATATTAGATCCCATTGATTGATATAATTTTGAATATGAATGGAAGTAAGCTGAAGCATTGAACAAAAGCGTTTCAAATGAAAAAAAAATATGAAATAAAAAAGTCCCAGTTTTTAGAACAGGAGATTGGGGCCCGGAAGGCGAAAAATTGAAGGGCCCATAACCCCAGTGCAAGAACGTTTCGACGAGAATGACAGCGAATTCCACAGCGATTCCGCCCTGGATGAGCCCATCAGTGAGCTCGACCGCTTCCAGAAAGGCCTTCAAGCGCTGCCAAGCGATGGCCATGTCAGGGGCCCTGAGCCTGTCCATAAGGGCCTGGACCGCAGGGTCATCGACACGCAGGAGCGCTATGCCAAACATGTCATTCAGCGGCAGCACTTCCAGGAACTCCTCAATCAGCGTTTGCAGCGAGTCTCCGAAAGCAGCGTCCACCACCACGCCCAAAGTGCGCTTGTGCGACGGGCCCTTGAGCACCCTCCCATCAGGGGAAATGAGGTCCCATCCGAGGAAGGCGTGGAAGCGATTGATGCTGGAGTAGATACCGACCGGTGAGGCCATTGTCGTAAAACCAGTGAATTATCTGAAAAAATAGGTCAAAGGGCAAATAAGGTCTTTGGGAGGTCAAAGGTCAAATAAGGTCTCTGGGAGGTCAACGGTCAAACAAAGTCTTTGGGGGAGGCGAAAGGTCAAATAAGGTCATTGGGAGGTCAAAGGTCAAATACGGTCTTTTAGAGGTCAAAGCTTAAATAAAGGCTTTTGAGAGGTCAAAGGTCAAATAAGGTCTTTGGGATGTCAAAGGTCAAACAAACTCTTTGGAAGGTCAAAGGTCAAATAATGTCTTTGGGTGAGGTCAAAGGTCAAGTTTGACAAAAAGTCATTTTGACCCTTAAGGGTACCTTGACATATTCCGGGTCGCTGATGACATGAGAGACAATGGCCTGGGCTTTCTGACCCCTTAGGTAGCGATAAACCACTTGCGCTTCGGGATCACTGGTAAGTTTCTGAATGAAGAACTTTTGAAGCGCTTCCTTGTCAATTAGAGCGCTGAAGCGATTGAGGAGGGCCTTGATGTCGGAATTTTGCGTTCCAATGGGTGCCTGCTCCAGCGCTTGCGACTCTTCCTGGACATTTTCTAAAAACAGACTTTTTAAAACAGCATTTCTAATTTTTTTTGTTCAAACACGGCGTCGTTTTGCCTTATTTTATAAATTCATCGCCAGAACTCACAACAGTTAAAAGTTGATTCTCATTGATCTGCGACCATTTTTTTCGAATTTATATTGGAGAGATTGGATTGGAGAGAATGCAATACCAATGATGAATCCAAAAATTCTAAATTAAAAAAAACCTTGTTCTAAAAAACGATGTGATTGCAAAATAATTTGCTCTAGAATTTTTCTTAAGTTGCATATTTTGAAAGACTTTGATTTCTTTTGCTGTACACTTGGATTATGAAACGTGATTTTCTAATTTCAATTTAAGTTTAGTTAAGAAGTTAGAGCTTTGAGAATATGAATTTTTTCATTTTTGGATAGCAAATCTGGACATATCGCAAGTTACTCAAGGGCCGCTCGACATTTTCTAAAAATAGATTTTTTTTAAACAACATTTGTAAATAGTGTTTAATCTTGCTCTAACGTCGGCGTCGGTTTCGCTTATTTTCAATATTCATCCCCAGAACTCATAGATTTCCTGTGCATGTTCTCCAGAAGCAAATGTTGCGCAAAATGATGAATCATAAAAATTTTCTTCTCATTTTCAAAAAAATTGTTTTTTGTTTTTTTTTTAAAGATTGTATTTTTTTAATATTGGTAGCAAAATAACTTTGCTGTAGAAGTGCCTCTCCCCACTACTATTATAGGGAACACTAAATCATCTCAAAGAAAAAGAACGCTCTCCGTCCAAATGCTTAATTTTAATGTCAACTTTTGAACGATTAACGTCTTTTTAAAAAAAAAAAATAAAAAATTCCACCTTCGAAAATTTGAAAAAAAAAAAACATTTTGAACAGCCACTGGAGTGTGTAGTATGCGTAATTTTTAGGGAAACTATTTTGTCGTCGATGATTTATCACAGCATCAAAAGTCTTCTTTCTTAATTGAATGTACTTTAAGCCCAAAACAAAACATTTTGGAAAAATTGAATAACTTGAAAAGTTTGATTTTTTTTTTGAAATTCAAACATCAACTGAAGCAAACAAAAAGAAATGCCGCTCACGTTTTATTGAATTTATGGTAGCCTACTTTTGTTTAGTTTGTAGTTTTGTCGAATGGTCTATTCAATGTTGTAATGAAATGTTTGAAATAATTTCAAAAATGAAATTGGAATGTTGAGAAATAATATTGGTTTTTGTTCATTTAGTTTTTTTTTGTAGATTGAAGTTAATTAGCTAACAATTTAATAAGTAACTGACGAGGAAGTTTTTAATTAAAATGATGGCAATTGTCTTAATATAGTTTTAATTAAAGCTAAGATTTTTTTTTTGATTTTGACAAAATTTTTGACATTTCCCTTTTTTTTTTTAAATGCAGGCTGGCTATTATATGCAAATGAGATTTTGTTTTGAGATTTAGGAAATGGAGCAGGAATTTCATATTCAAAACTTACAATTAGTGTAAACATCGCTGAAAATCGCTGCAAAATCTCTGTTCGTTTATTCATTTTATGCCTAGTTTATATTCTCCACCGGAAGTTGTTTCAAAAGCAAATTTTTCAACCTAGATCCGAAAATTTGAATCAACTCTTCTAAATATGCTCTCTATTTTTTCGTTTTTTAAACATCATGACTGAAAAACGCAGACATTTTGGCAAAATGAAAATACAATACAAAGAATTTAATTTTTTTTTTAAATACAATTTTTTTTCTTCGAAAACGACATTATTGAGTTGGCGACATTCTCTATTTTGAATCTTCAACTGTGATAACAGCCTTCAAAAGCGTTGTTTATTTCCCTTAAATAACTATTTGGCATTGAATTGATGAATGTTCAACCTCTTTTTTTTCTGAAATTGTGTTTTTGTGAAAAATAATCTAACATCAAAATTTTGACAGAAGGATTTTCAAATTGAGAATTTCGAAGGTTTTTCATTTCCAAAATATTTTAGCTCGATTTGAATGAAACTTGATTTTACTGATTTTGTAATTTCAATTTATGTTTAATGTAGATTTCACATTCCGGTTTTTGTTTCTGGGAGCAACTGTGTAACATATTGTAAATTCACTAAGGGCTCCTTAAGGGCCTCTTAAAAAAATGCCCTTAAGTACTCAGGCTACTTAACTCATTCAAGTACCCACTTCAAATTCCAATACAAGTGATGTCACGTGCTTTATTGCCAAAAGCTTAGGTTCCAATTATTTTGATACGATTTTGAATACTACAGTGGAAGCAAGTCGAAACAATGAACAAACGCTTTTTTTTTCAAATTCAAAAAGTTAAAAAGTTTTTGAAAGTGAGGTTTTTAGAACAGGAACTTGGAGCCCTTAAGGGTAAAAAATGAAGGGCCCTTAACCCCAATGCAAGAACGTCTATAAGGTCTTTGGGAGGTCAAAGGTCAAATAAGGTTTTTGGGAGGTCAAAGGTCAAATAAGGTCTTTGGGAGGTCAACGGTCAAATAAGGTGTTTGGGGGTGGTGAAAGGTCAAATAAGGTCTTTGGGATAGGTCAAAGGTCAAGTTTGACAAAATGTCATTTGACCCTTAAGGGTACCTTGACATATTTCGGGTCGTTGATGACATGAGAGACGATGGCCCGGGTTTTCTGTCCACAAAGATAGCGGTACACCGCTTGCGCTTCGGGATCGCTGCTGAGTTTCTAGATGAAGAACTTCTTCAGCGCTTCCTTGTCAATTAAAGCGCTGAAGCGATTGAGGAGAGCCTTAGTATTGGGATTTTGTGTTCCAGCAGGCGACTGTTCCAGGGCCTGCGACTCTTTCTGGGTGTTTTCTAAAAACAGATTTTTTAAAACAGCATTTCTAAATATTTTTTGCTTTTGTTCAGGTTACGACGGTTCAAATACGACGTCGTTTTGCTTTATTTTCTAATTTCATCGCCAGAATTTAGAACAGTAGAAAGTTGTCACTAAGGTTTCTGCCACATTTATGTTCTTTTTTTAGAAATTACCTAGGAGATGTTTTCCGGAAGCGAATGCAATGCCAATAATGTATCCCAAAATGATTTTCTTTATTTCCAAAGTTTTCTAAAAAATTTAAAAATCTTTGTTCTAAAAAAGATGTGATTGCAAAAGAATTTCCTGTAGAAGTGACCAAAAGGAACGGAAGACCAAATCCTCTCAAAAAACGCTCTCCCTGCAAATAATTAAATTTAATGTAAACTTTTAAAGACGCATTTAATTAAAAGGCGTTGTAAAAGTTGAAGTTTTTTTAACATTACCATTTGAACAGCGCTTATTCCTACTGCTTGAACTGTCAGCGGCTGTCAGCGCTGCAGCGGTGCGATCCACTGTCCTCGCCTCATCACGCAGCGATTTATGGGGACAAGTGCAAGAATTGGCACTTTGATTTATCGCTGACTCCGCCCCCTTTTCTCCATGATTTACTCTCGTCTCCGCACTTTGCACGGTGGAGCTCCAGATCAAAATCTCCTAATTTAGGAGGCCACGTAAAACCGTGTCGCACCGTTCCCATCACGTCCACGACTCACACCGTTCTCAACATTTCCTTCCAGCTTCTCTGAAGAGAAAGCGGCGCTGGAGAAAGTCCGTTGTTTTAAAAAAAAAAAAAAGGTGAAAGTTTTCAAAAAATGAACCTTTCTTTCTGTTCCGAGAGAAAGGCAGAATTTCAAAATGCAAAATTCATGAAGTTTGTTCTATATTTTCAAATCTAAAAAAATTATTGCCGCAGATAGGCTGAGAGGTGCTAAAACGAATGGATCAAAGCGCCTTTCTCTTATGACACAATTGAGAATTCACATTCCGCACACCTGACTCAACTTTCTCTTTACTTTCTCCAGGAGAACTGACATCGGCGATGCGCTGAAGAAATTGAAACGGTGTTGAGAATCCCGTTGAATTTGTTTGGGGAAAATAAACGTAAAATCCAAATTTTGGGGAAATTAGCCCACTTTTTGAGTAAATTTGGCGCATTTCAACAAACTGGTAGAAAATTTCTGGGCCACAGTTTCGGCCTTCAGCCACACTTCTGCAACAAATATGCATTTGGCGACGTGCTGTAAAAACGTTCTCGGGAGCGACATGATTTCAAAAGCGACATTACTGCAGAAGTAGCATTTCATCATATCTAACTTAAGCTTCAGTCTTCAAAAGTGGTCCTAACATTACATAAATAACTATTTGGCATTGGAGTGATACCTTTTCAACCTAATTTCTTTTTTAGTTTTTGCTCAAACAAGACACACTAACATCAAAATTTGGAGTGGAGAATTTTGTAATTTCAAATTTTGAAGTTTGTGTTTGAGCTAGACTTAGAATATGAAAGTTGATTTAATAATTTCAATTTAAGTTTTAATTTAATTTTAATTTTAAGCATTCAGATTTTCGTTTTTGGACGCAAATTTATCACATATTGAAATTTTTAAGGGACCCTTGACCAAACCCCTTAAGGGCCTTTTTACAAAAAACTCTTAAAGGCCTATTTAAGCCCTTAACTATTGGGCAAAATTAATTGATATTAATTAATAATGTATAAATTAATAATTAATTAAATTATTAAATAAAACTTAACTATTCAAGTGTTCGTTCAAACTCCAAAAAACTGCTCTAGCATGCACTGCAAAAACGGAGTCACAATCCGTCCATCAGTTCTGAAAAAGTATGCATATTTCACACGAAAAACTATTCGGCATTGAAATGATGACTTACGCGAATTTTTTTTAGTTTTTGTTGAAATAGAAATACACTTAAAGGTAAAAATTTTACAACTGAAGAATTTTTGAAATTGCATATTTTGAAAGGTTTTTTTTTTTTAATTTGCTTTACAATTTGATTATGAAACTTGATTTTCCAATTTAATTTAAGTTTAATCAAGAAGAAAGAGCTTTGATATTCAGTTTTTCATTTTGGATATCAAATAGTAAATGTAGCCAATTTTGAATTTGGAGGTGATTTGTCAATTTTTAAAAAAATAAATTTTAATGTCTTTTTCTGTTTTTGATTAGGTGAAATTAATTGACGAGGAAACAGGCAAATTTGCATATGATCGATAAAGAAAAAGAACTCCGCAGAGAATGGGAGGAAATAAAATTATTTAAGTTTGACGTAGGTACTCCGCATGAGGAACTATAGTTAAGAGCAGCATTAAGTTAGCAATACATAGCGACCGCTCTATATATATAAATATATATAAAAAATATAAATATATATATAAAAAATATAAATATTGTACTTAACCTATAGTATTTGACCTGTAGTATTACCAGGTTTTAGCCTATACTATACAATCTAAGGATAAACTTATGTTTAGGAAAAGCATGGCTAAAATTGAAAAAAATTTTTGCTACTTTTTTGTTTCCCTTAGATTCACCCCACATTATACAACTGTACTTGCTTTATGTAAATGACAAAATTATAAATTTTTATAAAAACTAAAAAAAAAAATTATGAAAATGGTACTTACATGGTCTATGCCACTGGGTATTTGTGGATTTGAAGCATTCGAATTGTAAGTGTGAAATAGGCATGCGAAATTTTAATTTCTAAAAATAGTCTCCCTACACACATCTAACTTTTTTTAAATTTGACAAGCCGATTAGTCGAAATTGATTGAAATCTAAAGGGAAATGACACTTTTAGAAATGTCACTCTTTTATACGTTACGGTCTCCAGACTACGACATGAAACATAAGAGTCAATGACTAACGTCATCGTTTTTGAAAAAAAAATCACTTTCGAAAATTTGAAAACTTTGAGAAACAGCCTGAAGTCCATATTGGGCTTTATGTTCAAGTGCGTAAGGACACGGAGTACGCACAACCACCACTATTTCACTTAAGGAGACTTTTTTTTGTCATCGATGATTGATTGGTCACAGCATCAAAATGCCAAGATCAGTGGCTGTACAAGCCGCTTTCCTAATTCAATGAATTTTGAGCCCAAAAACAAATTTTTTTTTAAATTTAAAAACAACTTCAAAATTTGAATTTTTTTTTTGAAGATTCAAACATCAACAACTGAAGTAAATTGGTCATTACGAGAGGCCGCTTACTTTTTATTAAATTTTCGGTAGACTTTTTTCGTTTCATTTGCAGTTTAATTGAGCCTTAGTTGGAGTAACTTAATGTAATTTCAATGTCGTATTAAGACGTTTGAAATAATAGTAAAATTGAAATGTTGAGAAATAATATTAGCTTTTGTTCAGGTTAGGTTTAGGTAGATTTTTATTTTTGTAGATTGAAGTTAATTAGCTAACAATTAAATAAGTAACTCATGAGGAAGTTATTAAGGCAATTACCATCATTTTAATTAACCTAATTTTAATTAAAGCTAAGAATTTTATGCACGGAGGAGCTCCAGATCGAAATCTCCTGATTTAGGAGGCCACTTAAAACGGTGTCGCACCGTTCCCATCACGTCCACGACTCACACCGTACGCACGCGACGCGCTGGAAAAACAGGAGCGGTGCTGAGGAATTTTTGCAATTTTGGCGGCAAACTGAAAATAAAAACGCAAATTAGCTTTTCACATTTTGAGAAGTTGGACCACTTTTCGAGTCAATTTGACAATTTTCCGTAAACTGGTCGAGAATTGCTGGGCGACAAATTCGGCGACAGTGATCAACCAAAAATTTTGAGCACTTTGTCGACTGTTGAAAAATGAGATGAAAGAGGCGCTTTTATGAAAGTGGTTGAGAGAATGGTGATTTTTTAAATTTTAATAGTCAATTTCATTGAATATTTGAATATTTAAAAAAAAATAGACGTAAAGCTGAATATTGAACAATTTATTATACTTGTAGTAGGGATGAAACTTGTTTTCGTATTTAGAACGACATTTTCTAAAAATAGATTTTTTAAAATTCTTAAATGCTTTCTGTTCAAACGGGGCGCCTATTTTTATATTTTCTAAACTGATCACTAGAGTGTATATTGCAATTGCTTACCGGCACTGACTTCAACTGAACTGATGGTATCAGAAATGAATCATCTCTTCATGTTTAGGTTTTAAAAAAAATTGAAAAACTTTGTTCTAAAAAGTCCGTGATTGTAAAATATTTGGCTTCAGAAATAATGACAGCGATTCAGATCTTTTTCACAATCTTCAAAGGTGGTGCTTACTTCACTTAAACAACTATTCGGCATTGCGTTGAATACTTCTCAACATTTTGTTTTTGTGAAAAAAGGGACACTAACATGAAAATTTTTACTGAAGGTTTTTGAAATTTCAAATTTCGAAGATTTTGAATTTCCAAAAACTTGAGCTCCACTTAAATTAATATAACTGGTTTTTACTTATTTTTAATTTTAATTTGACATTCAGTTTTTTTTACGCAAGTCATATCATTACCATATTGCAAATTTGTTAAGGGACTCTTCACAAAAAGCCCTTAAGTGATTTCGCTACTTAAATCATTCAAGTACCCGCTTCAAATTATAAAAAAGGTGATGTCAAGTGCCTTATTACTTTATTATTATTATTTATTTATTAAAATTTTTAGGTTCCATTTATTGATATCATTTTTCATATAAATGGAAGTAAGAAGAACATTGAACAAAGCTTTTTCAAATTGAAAAAGTAGAAAAGAGAAAATTTCAGTTTTTTTTAAACAGGATTTTGGAGCCCTTAAGGGTAAAAAATGAAGGGCCCTTAGCCCCAGTGCAAGAATGTTTCCAAGAGAATAATCGCAAAATCCACAGCGATTCCGCCATGGATCAGCGCATCAGTGAGTTCCACCACCTCTGCAAGGGCCTTCAAGCGCCGCCAAGCGGAGGCCATGTCAGGGGCCCTTAGCCTGTCCATAAGGGCCTGGGCCGCAGGGTCCTCAACACGGAGGAGCTCAAGGGCTATGCCAAACATGTCATTCAGCGGCAGCACTTCGAGGAACTCTTCAATCAGCGTCTGCAGCGAGTGTCCAAAAGCAGCGTCCACCACCACGCCCAAAGTGCGCTTGTGTGAAGGGCCCTTGAGTACCCTCCCATCAGGGGAAATGAGGTCCCATCCGAGGAAGGCGTGGAAGCGATTGATGCTGGAGTAGATGCCGGTGAAGCCATTTTCATAAAACCAGCGAATTATCTGTAAAACAGGTCAAAGGTCAAATAAGGTCTTTCGGAGGTCAAATGTCAAATAAGGTCTTTCGGAGGTCAAATGTCAAATAAGGTTTTATGGTTTTAAAACAACACTTGTAAATATTGTTTAATCTTAATCTTGTTCTGACGTCTGCGTCGGTATCGCTTATTTTCTAAATTGATTCCCAGAATTATAAAACTAGCAGTTTTTCGGGCTCGTACAATTTTCTATCCATGTTTTCCAGAAGCAAACGTTGCACAAAATGATGAATCCAAAAAATGATTAAATATTACATTTTGAAAATTTATTACTAAAACTATTTACTACTAAACAACAACAAATTTGTCATCATGAGATGCTGATTACTTTTGATTAAATTCACGGTAGCCTATTTTGTGATTAGTTTGTAGGTCCAGTCGTTATTGGAGTAATGAAAATGTATCACGTTTTTCATTTCATTATTTTTGTAGATTGATGTTAATTAACTAACAATCTAATGTGTAATTGACCAGGAATATTGTAAGGCAATATAATTTTTATTTAAATTTGAATAATTCATAATTTTAATTAATCTAATTTTAATTAAAGCTACGACTCTTTTTGATTTTGACAAAATGCAGGTTTCGTTTTTGATAAACTAATTGCCCTTTTCAACGTTCAACAGTAATCGAAGGCAATAAAAACTTACTTTTTTTCTTTTGTAACATTTCGTCAATTTTTCGAGCGCAAAATTGACGTAAAATCCAAATCGGCTTTTCACTTTATGGAAAATTAGGCCACTTTTCGGTAAACTGGTCGAGAATTGCTGGGCGACAGATTCGGCGACCGTCGAGCGACCGCTGAGCCACCAACAATTTTGAGCCATTTCTGTTCGCCTGTTGAAAAAGCAGATGAAAGAGACGCTTTTGTGAAAGTGGAGAAATCTCCTAATGAGCATTTCGGCGTTGTCATGCCCTTCAGCCACACTTGCCCATGAAATACGCCTCGGCGACATGCTGTAAATTGTTTTCAATAGCGACATTTTTTTCTTTCGAAAACGACATTGATCTGGCGACCTTACTAGCTAGCTAGAATCGATAACTGTGATTACAGTCTTCAAAAGCGTTGCCTACTTCACTTAAATAACTATTTGGCATTGAATTGATGACTGTACAACATCTTTTTTTTTGTGAAAAATAATGTAACATAAAAAATTTTGACCAAAGGATTTCGAAATTGTAAATCTCGAAGATCATTTCCAAAAAAAAATTGAGCTCCACTTAAATTAATGAAACTTGATTTTACTGATTTTGTCCGACCACCATAACCATAATATTGGTTTTCTCGGTATTGACATGGAACTTCTTCAAATCATGTTTTTTAGTCAAATGTTTGAAAATGAAGGTCGAGGTGGAGGGAAAGTCCCTTAAGGCCTTTCCTGTACTGGGAAGGGCCTATTTGGCTTTAAAACTGAAGAATTTAAGCAATAAATAACCTAGAAAGTAACTGACCGATTCTTGCTTAACTGAGCTAACTAATTTCTAAAATTGCAAACGGCAGTGATATGAAATAATTTTCTAAAATTCAAAATTACAAACCAAAATGTACTGTTTTAGTTAAAACGGACTATTTTAACAATAAATTTTAAAATTTGAATTTGTTAAGAGTTTAGAAACGAAATTTTTATTTTATTTTTTGTAGATTAGTCGTTGAGCGATTGTAATTTTGCTCTTTGTGAGTTGATTAAGAAGATGTCATAACGCATAAATCACCTTCCAGCCAACAGTCTACAGTGCGTTTTAAATATCTAAAAAAAATACTATGGACAAGTTGCAGAGGAGATTTAGCGTTCCAATTAACATTTCGTCTTCGCAAAACGCCCTCACTCCTCCAATTTCCAACTCCTGAATTATTACATCATTCCACACTAAATCACTCCCCAAAATCATTCATGACACTTAAACGCACTTGCGCTTTACTTTTACCAATTTTAACTAAATAATTACCCGATTTAAAACTAATGTACTAATTTGTATTTTAGTGATTTTTTTTGTTCCCATTTGAAATACAAGTTTTCGAAATGTTAGAAAATCAAATAATTTCAGCTGCTTCCATTTTCCTTTTCTGTGTGTTGGACAACTAAAAAAATTTCCAATTCCAATTTTTCATTTTTTGAAGTTTCTCTTTTCGTTCATTCTATATACCCTGTTTTTGAATCGCATAATTTTTTATGTTCCATAATTTCACCATAATGTGTGGATAAATTTCATTGTTTTTTTAGCAAATAGTTTTATTGTTTGCCATAATCCAAACCAGAGTAGAAAAGTTTCTAATGTGGCTCCTTTGTGGGTCGTGAAATGAATGAAGGAGAAAGTTGTGGAATGACTTTCACTTGAGCGAACGCTTCCGCTTGCGCATAAGCAGGAAGAAAAAAATTGGCAGTATCAAACTTACGTCGAGAATTCGTACATCGTTGCTTGTTTATGCATCAGAGTTGCGCGATGCCATCTTCCTACTCAGAATCGAATCTCTACAAATACTGCTCTTGGAATAAAGTGCCTGATTCCAAAGTAGGTTCATAGGCACAAAAATCAAAGCAGTAGTTTTAAAACACGTTTTAAAAAAAGTAAAATGAAAGCGCAATTTAGAAGCTTACTTAGAACAAATGTTGTAAACGATAAATACATTTAAAAAAAAAGCAAAGACGTCACTTACAAAAATGATGAGACACTACATAGTATAAAGATTTCTCCTGTAGATAGCTCTGTCGAATGAAATTAAAGTGCCGGGAATATGTCAATTCGAACCGCTACAGTTAACTTTAGTTTTAAATTCAATTGATGATTTTAACTTTAAATACAATTATTTAAATAAGGCTAATGCCTTTGAGCCTAGTGCTTGTGGCCTAAGCTGTAAATCCCGAGGGTAAGGCAAGAGCCTTTAAATAAGGAAAATATGGCAAATAGGAAAAATAGGCAACAGTCTTAGGCCTTTCGTTTGCTTAACATTATTGGAAAAGTAATTTTGGGCTGCTCAATATAGCCACCACTCATCATTAATTAATTAACGAGAATTAAATCCACTAATTAATTAAATTAATTAGTTTTATAAATTAGAATTAGAAAAATTAATTTAGAAGGTAAAAGTATTCGTTGCAAAAATTCCACTTTTGGACTAAAAATTTACAGACCCGCAATCGAAATGAATGCACACAGTGTTTGAGACTGTAATTCCCAACTATTTTTTTTATTTGGCGTAAAACTGAATCAATTTTTTTCTTACTTCTTGTAGTGCAAAGTTCGGACAAGAATTTAAAAAAATCGTGCAATCATGCGTATAAATAGGGTAATGTGTGACTGAAATCTTTCAAAGTAATTGGTGTAAAGTGACAACATAGGTTTTCAAATCTATGACATCGATCACTTGCACTTTTGATCATTTAATTTCGTTAGAAAGCCAAAAACACAATCATTTGAAGCTTTCCACAGTATTTCTAAGCTTTTAGAAGAAAAGTGAACAGTGCAAACCGAAAGTTCTTTTTTTTTACTTAATTTTTTATTTCTCATAGCTATTTCTTAAAATGGCTGTTATAAATACAGGGACATTTTAAAACGAATGGCGTATAAATAGAAGATGATTAGAAGTATTTAGCAAATGAACACAGAAACTTTATTTAGACATTTTTCACTGTTCACCTTCTTGTCTTCCGACGCTGCCAGGAGGCGAACCGAAGTAACAAATTCTGCAACTGCTCAAAAGTAAATTATAGAGTGCAAAATGGCACTTTGAAAAATGTAGCTCTTTGTGAGAGTCGCTTTTTTATGCGAGACTAATGAACTTTGACCCCTAAACAAGGCTTTTTGAAATTTAGATTTTTGAATAGAAATTGAAAGCTTTGAAAAAAATTTGACAAATCTGTCATAACAAAATGCCACTTACGTTTTCTTAAATTCGCGGAGCCACAATTCTGGTACAGAAGAAGGTTTGATATGGTTGATGTTCGGGTAGGTTTGGTTAGTTTCAAATTTTTTGTTTGAATAATTTGGATTTGGTTTGTAAATTGAAGTAATTATCAATTTCTAAATAAATTATCAATGAAATTTCTAAACAAATGCAGAAAATTTCTATTTTTTCTACTTTTTTAAATTTCGATACACTGAAAGACTTTTTATATGCAATTCACTCAACTGACACGGAGATGGAGCTCTATTAAAAAAATTAGTATAAACAGCACTGAAAATCGCTGTAAAATCGCTGTTCACTTATTCATTGCATGCTTGTATTGTATTATTGTATTCATTGAATTTTTCCAACGGAAGTTGTTTCAAAACAAATTTTTCAACCGAGATCCGAAAATTTGAGTCAATTCTATGAAATTTGATTTTTTCTTCTTTTTTTAAAGCATCTTGAAAACGCTTTGAAATTGAATTTCCGGACTCAAGAAGAGTCAAATGCACACGCCCTCGTTTTCTTTTCTAAAAAAATTCACTTTTGAAAATTTGAAAACTTTTTAAACAGCCTCTGAGGCTGTGGTGTGCGTTATCTGCAAGTGCGTATGGACACGCACCACGTACAACCACTTTTTCATTTAAGGACACTTTTCTGTCGTCATCGATGATTGGTGACAGCATCAAAATGCCAAAGTCAGAAGTCATGCTAAAGCCAGTTTCCCAATAGAATGAGCTTTGACCCGTAAACAAGATTTTTTTTTTAAATTAAGAAATTTGACGATTCTGAAAAGAAATTGGAATTGAAAATAATTTGTAATGTTTGAAAAAAATTTGTAAATTTTGAGAAAAATTTGTCACTTTTGAAAAGAATTTGTAAATTTTGAGAAAAATTTGTCACTTTTGAAAAGAATTTGGTATTTTTTAAGAACTTGAAATGAAACAGCAACAAACTAAATTTGATAAAATAAAATACCGATTACTTTTTCTGTAATTTTTGGAAACCTATTTTCATATCGAAATTGTAGTTTAGTTGTAGTTTTAGAATTGACTTTGTGAAGGTTTTTTTTTTGTAGGTTTCTAGATACGCTAATTGACCATAGTCTTAGTTGACCTAATTTTAATTAAAGCTAATAAAGTTAAAATTTAAATTTCAGGTTTCGTTTTTTCTTTATAAACTACTTTAATAGCCCTTTTCAACGACAAAAGTCATCGAAAGCTATAAAACTTTTTTTTTATCGTTTTGTTTCGACATTAAGATTCCACTCTTTTTTTTTACGGTGCTCTACATAAGAGCTTTTGTATGAAAATGAGCCCAAGAGTTTTTGTACTAAAATCTCGTAAACGCTCATAAGATTTTCATCGAGCGAGCAGCGCTGAAAATCGCTGATCTCTCTCGTTTGCTCGTTTTTGTAATCTTCACCGGAAGTTGTTTCGAAAACAAATTTTTATCCTAAATTAAAAAATTTGAAGTCTTTTTTTGAAGTTTTCGCTCTCCGTTGTCGCAATGCAATCATGAACATGCTTTGAAAGGGAACTTCCGAAGTTTGCTCAAGATCTGTGTTGTCGCTGATTTATCGCTGAAAATTTAGCGGCTATTTGTGCCATAATAATATTGTTTCCTAAAATAACTTTTTTAATTTTAGAAAACGTAAGATTCCCCTTTTTTTTAAACGCTGAAGAATACGGCAGACTGACAAAAGCCATTGAGACGAAAATTTATTCATCTTGTTCTAAATTTCTTGTTCCAAACTCTCACATTTTTGAAAAATAAACACAAGCTTATTCTAAAAAAATGTTTGCGTGTGGTAAATTGCTTCTTTGAACAAAATTTGACACTTATTCCCTGAAATCGCGGCCAATTAGGCCATGAGGAATGTACTGAAAAAATAAGCATGATTCCTGATCCTGACGCTTCATTCTAAAATTCGCTTGATTTTTTCTTAAATTAAGTTTATTTAAGTTTGAGTTTTTAGAACAACAGGAATTTGGAGCCCTTCAAGGGTTACGATGATATCAAGGGTGCATTGATAATGGAATAGGGTGACTTCTCCGGCGCTTGTGCTAATTCCTGGACATTTTCTAAAAAGAGATTTAAAAAAAAACATTTGTAAATAGTATTTAATTTTGTTCTAACGTCGGCGTCGGTTTCGCTTATTTTCTAAATTTCTCGCCAGAATTCATCAACTAATAGTTTTATCGCCTCGTACATTCTTCTGTCCATATTTCCCAGAAGTAAATGTTGCATAAAATGATGAATCCAAAAAATCATTCAAAATATTACATTTTGAAAATTTTAATTTTTTTTAAATTTAAAAAGCAATAAATTTGTCATCACGAGATGTCGCTTACTTTTGATTAAATTCGAGGTAAGCCTATTTTGTGATTAGATTAAATAGTAGTCCAGTCTGTCTTGCAGTAGTAAAAATGCATTACGTTTTTTCATTTCATTTTTTTTGTAGATTGAGTCTCACCAACAATTTAATGAGTAATTAGCCAAGGCAATATGATTTTATTTAAAATTAATATATTAAATAATTTTAATGAAATCTAATTTTAATTAAAGCTACGATTCTATTTGATTTTAACAAAATGCAGGTTTCGTTATATAGGCTATTGTTGAATTCGTTATGTAGGTTATCAAAGGCAATAAATACTTGTTTTCTCTTCTTTTCTAACGTTTCATCAACTTTTCGGTGGCAAAATTAGAAGTAAAATCGAAATTGCTTTTCACTTTTTGGGAAATTGGGCCACTTTTCGGTAAACTGGTCGAGAATTGCTGGGCGACAGATTCGGCGACCGTCGAGCGACCACTGAGCCACCAACAATTTTGAGCCACTTCTATTCGACTGTTGAAAAAGCAGATGAAAGAGGCGTTTTTGTGAAAATGGAGAGATCTCCTAATGAGCATTTCGGCGTTGTCCCTTCAGCCACACTTCTGCATCAAATACGCCTATGGCGACTTGCTGTAAAAACGTTTTCGGGAGCGACATCATTGCAAAAGTGGCTGTCCACAAACTTCAGTTTCAGTCTTCAAAGGTAGTCCTAACTTCACATAAATAACTATGTGGCATTGAATTGATAACTTTTCAACCGTATAGTTTCTTTTTTTTCGTTCTTGTTCAAACACTAAAATAAAAAAATTGGAGTGGAGAATTTTTCGAAATTGCAAATTTTGAAAATTTTTAAGTTTGTATTTGAGCTCCACTTTAAGAATATGAAAGTTGATTTTCTAATTTTAATTTAAGTTATATCTAATCTTTTCATTAGTCTTCCAAAAGTGATGAATATTTCACATGAAAAACTATTTGGCATTGAAATGATGACTTTTACACGAACAGTTTTTTTTTAGATTTTGTTCAAATAGAAATACACTAAAGTTTGTATTTGAGCTCCAGTTAGAATTTTAAAGTTGATTTTCTAATTTCAATTTAAGTTTAACTTTTAATTTAAGCTCTTGACATTCAGTATTTCGATTTTTGGAAGCAAAGTTATTACAAGTTTTTGTTCAAATAAAAATACAATAAATTTAAAAAATTTCAAACAATTTTTTTTTGAAATTGCATATTTTGAAAGACTTTAATTTTTTAAAAATTTGCTGTACACTTGGATTATGAAACGTGATTTTCTAATGTCAATTTAAGTTTAATTAAGAAGTTAGAGCTTTGAGATTCTCAGTTTTTCATTTTTGAATAGCAAATTTAGACAAATCGCAACTTACTCAAGGGCCCCTCGATATTTTCTAAAAATATACATTTTTTTTAAAAACAGCATTTGTAAATCTTGTTCTAACGTCGGCGTCGGTTTCGCTTATTTTCAATATTCCTCCCCAGAATTCATCAACTAACAGTTTTCGGGCTCGTTCGATTTTCTGTCCATGTTTTCCAAGTACAAAATGATGAATCCATAAAATAATTCATCTCATTTTCAAAAAAAAAATGAAGATTTTTTTTTTCAAAAGATTGTTGTTTTTTTTTTAAATCGTGGTAGCAAAATAACTTTGCTTTAGAAGGTCCCCCCCCCAATTAAAGAGAACACTAAATCCTCTCAAAGAACGCTCTCCGTCCAAATGTTTAATTTTAATGTCAACTTTTGAACAATTAGTTAATTGAAATAGTTAAAATAAAAGTTTGTTATAAAAATTATTACGAGTCGATTTGTCGAAATTGAGATTTCTAGTGGGTAAAAATTGATAAATGTTTATTTTCTATGCGTGACAAACATCCCCAGACTAGCATAACACTCAAAGGCAAACGCCTTCTTCTAAAATAAAAAATAAAAATTCCACTTTCAAAATATTGAAAACTTTTTAAACAACCTGTGGAGTGTGTAGTGTCCGTTATTTTTAAGTGCGTAAGAAAATGCAAAAATTTGAACTTCTTGTTTGAAATTCAAACATCCAACCACAACTGAAGCAAACTTGTCATTACGAAATGCCGCTCACTTTTTATTGAATTTATGGTAGCCTATTTTTGTTTAGTATGTAGTTTCCTGAGGTACCTAGTCTTCAATGTTGTATTGAAATGTTTGAAATAATTTCAAAAATGAAATTGAAATATTGAGAAATAATATTGGTTTTTGTTCATTTCATTTAATTTTGTAGATTGAAGTGAATTAGCTAACAATTTAAAAAGTAAGTGATGAGGAAGTTTTTTAAGGTAATTACCATCATTTTAATTAA
>JAQFYP010000480.1:0-22721 GCA_034694865.1 Bilobella braunerae | reverse complement strand
TACGAGGTTTACATTCAGGATTCAAGATGGCGACTAGTGGTCACCGGTAGTAGAGGTCACTGATCATCGAGGTCACTAATCATAGAGGTCATCGATTGTTTACTGATCAACATAGTCACTGTATACATATGGAAATGACATATGGCTTGTGAGATAGGGAATAGGGAATATGGCTAGAAGAGGAATAATTAATTCAAAGTCATATGGTCCAGTTTGGTGCGTTTTAGATAATTAATTTAATTAATTTAATTATTTTTAGTAACGTTGGGTTAGGCTTAGCAAGGGCTTGAGTTAGGTGCGTTTTGAGGGGTCGGCTCTCGGGGGTCGGCTCAGGGACCAAAAGATTTTCATGGAGGGTGGGAGGAAAAAAGGGGTTTTTTCTCATATCGGTTTAACCCACGATCCTTGACGTGTAACAACGTCCCCCCTCACTACTATATACTTAACTACTTAAATACTACAACTTGTAAACTTCAAATGTTTGGTTCAGACTTCAATTGTTCTGGCTCCTGCGCTTGCAGCCTGCGGTCTGCGGGTGCCCATGATTTCTGGAAGGGCATTGGGCCACACAGGAGGAACACTGGACAAACTGGAGAGCATTCCCGGATTGAAAATAAATTTAAGTGGGCCAGAAATTCACGACGCAATTAAGGATTTTGGATGCTGCATAGTGGGTCAAACGGAGGATATCGTTCCAGCCGACAAAATTCTTTATCGTCTTAGAAACCATACTGGAACTGTCGAGAATGAAGGACTTGTTGTTGGCAAGTAATAATAGGTGGGTTTCCCATATAGCGATCAAAAATTTACCTTGATTTTTTTTAAATTTCAGCATCAATAATTTCAAAAAAAGCTGCCGAGGGTTTAGATGCACTTGTCCTAGACGTTAAATTTGGATCTGGAACACTAATTAACGAGTTGGCGGCAGCGGAATCGCTGGCTAAGGCAATGGTTGGTCAAACAAAAAGTCACTTCGAAGTTAAAATGCTTAACAAATTTTTACGTTTTTTTTTTTTCAAAACTGTCGTACATGCAGGTAGAAACAGGGAAAACGTTTGGAATGAACATGAGCACAGTTCTATCTAGGATGGATTCTCCGCTGGGATACGCTGTTGGAAACGCACTTGAAATCGCAGAAGCAATCGATACGCTTCAAAATAATGGTCCTCAAGATCTTTTGGAACTTGTGACAGCACTGGGTACAATTTTAAGCAACATATAACTTTTTGAGTTGTAATTGCTTCATAAATTTTTAAATTAGTTTAAAACAGTCATTTGGTTTTCGTGTAGGCGGAAAGCTTTTAAAATCAACAGGAAGTGTTACCAGTGTTAGAGAAGGAAAAGACCGCATTAGAAGTGTAATTGCTGATGGAAGTGCCCTGCAAAAGTTTAGTGCTATGCTAATTTCTCAAGGCTGCTCACCTGCAGTTGCTCAAGAACTGTGTACTGGAGACAAGTGGCAAATTCTTCCAAGAGCACCCCGGATAACACCAATTCTAGCAAAATCAACAGGTAATTTTTAATTATAGGCTCCAAAATTTTCAAAAATTGCATCATTTGTCCTATTTAAAATAATATAGAATGAGAAAAAAATTATACACAAAATGGGTTTTAAGGGTTGAAAATTGTGGGTATTGGGCTAGGTTAGTGTATATGTAATACTATATTTTTAGATTGATAAAGAAGTATTTTTTGGTATAATCAATGCAAGGGCTCAGATTAAGTAATAATTTGTTTTGTTTATCATTTTAGGGTTCATCTTGAGTTTAGATGCCTTAACCATTGGTGGAGCGAGTCACGGCTTGGGATGCATTGGAAAGGACATCATAACAAAACATAGATCAGGGATCGTTTTGATAAGGAAACCCGGCGATGCTGTTGCAAAAGGCGATGTTATTTTAGACATACACCATGACGACTGCGACATTTCTTCTTTCCTAACAAATGTCGAAAATTCTATTCAAATTGTGTTACAAAAACCTACAATTTCTCCTTTGCTGCATAAACATGGGAAAAAGAATGGTGTAGCATAGGAACGTAATTATCATGACAGTTATGACAATAAGAATAAATTGGAGTTTTAAATTTTCTGATTATTTAAAAAAAATTATCATAAAGCTTACTAAAAGATGCCGATAATCTGATTAATACTAATATCACAACCAGATACGCACAAATTAATAATTATAACAACATGAGCAAGAGAATTCAACCAATTTCAAAGCGTTGCTAAAACTTAAACCGTGCGAAGATATGAAACTGATACCGTACCTGTGCCAGAGAAAAATGGTTCAAATCATATTAATTGAATAAAAAAACTAAATCAAAAGGGAAATGATTAATTTAATATTTCTTTCAAATAGATTGTTTCAATTAAATGTATTTTCCAATAGTTTTCTCAAAACGACTTGTCTAGTTGGCATGAATTACACAAGTCAATTGTATAGTTCAGGAGGAAACTCCATACCGATTTTCAATCAACAAGCCAATTCGACCCCTGTATTTGGCATCACATGATATGGCAAACCCAAATTAAGTTGTATTCGCTAATTCATCAAATCAAGTAGCTTTCCATTTTTGGCTTTTTGCTTGAGTAGAACATAGAAAACTTAGGAAGATCAAAAACAGACACGCATACAATTTAAAAAAAAGTCCAGAATATAGCAACAATCCGAACTCAAAATTGAAATTTGTTTAGCAAAAAATAGGAATGTATGAGTTAGTTGGCGTAATTTATTAACTTTATTTAATGTAACGGAGTTAAAACAGACTTATTTAAAAAAGGTTTTGTCTTACCTTTGTAATTACTAAAACCTCGACAAAAGAAGCTACTTGTTGTATGTTTGGAGCATTAGATCATGAAATGTCGTTGGCATGTACTTGATAAATTCATTCAAGCAAATTGTTTATTCAAATACACACCAATAATAATAGTCATAATTAAAGCATAGTAAGGCAATTTTTTCTAGAAATAAGTTCTTTGGTCAGTAAACAATTTCAAATGCTACATGAAAAGGGAAATTAGCAAGGTTATGTTACTATCTACCTATGTTAACATGTTTTTAAGTACCTACATTTTATATGCTGATAATAAAACAAGTAAGGAAAAATGTGTTTAAATCGCGGTATTAAAAGTGGTATAAACGCTTTATGTTGTTTCAGCCGTTTTTACTTTTTACAAAAACAAGGAAGCCCTGAGCTGGTTATGTGGTTGCAACTTTAATTAAAATTTAAACCACCACGCTCTTTTTTTTGTTATAATTAAAAGACTTCTTTAACTTACTCTAGTTAGAAAAAATCCTGTTCTTGTTTGAGGCATTTTAAACTCTCAAAACTTGTTTTTGGGAAATGTACAAAAATTAATTTATTAAAACATACTGTCGTGAGTATTTAAGCAATGTTAAATATATTGTTGTATTTGTTTCAACGCTAAACTTGGCGCTCTATTATACTATTTTTATTTGTTCTTCAGTAGATAAAACCTTCATTTTTGGGGCATATTTTAGACACCAAAAGCCCTTGAATTAAAAATATATATGAAAAAATGCAAAATTAGTCGTATTCGCAAACAGTTTTACATTGAATTTATTATATTATAAATAAAAATGAAAAGTTTCCATAAAGCACAGGTTGCAATTGTTATTTTGCACCTGTAACGCCTGATGATAATAGCACAATTTGCAAGTTAATTTTTCTTACCAATGAAGTCGTTTTGTTATATAATAAAACTAAGTATACAAGACATTTTATTAAACAATTAAAGATTAGTTGTGAAAGGGTTGCTATCAATTTTTAAAATTTTCGCAGACGTGTTCCACAACTTTTCTTGAAGTGACTCATCGAGTGCGTCTGGGTTAGGTGACTCAATTTTGCAATTCATTAGGAACACACCACCTCGGTTTTCCAAGTCTGGGTTTACCGCTGCACATAAAATAACATCGGCTCCGGCTTCCTTTGTCTGGACAATTAAGAAAAATTTAATTAGTAATTGCAGAATTGTTTATGACCGTACTCACTGTGTGTGTGTAAAAATTTTAGAATTGCAACCTTCTCTGCAAGTTTTATTCATAAATCGAATCTAATTCTGAATTGTAAAAATTCTTTTGATGAAACACATGATAGATAAAATCGTTTCATTGATCGACCTGTACATTTATACATTCGTTAGCAGATGGGGCGAATAAGGCTAAAATTGCCCATAGAGGCACAGTTGGTGTTTATTAAATTTATAATAATTGAATTCAAACTATTTGCATTAGGGTAGTTTGTGGTTGGATTGTATAAATTGACACGCATTTTGATGATTCTCGAAGTTTCATGTTGGTCTGCGTCTGCCTGATAATGTCAAATAAATAATTGACGGAATGATTCTCAAGGTTTCTGAACAGTATTAGTACATTTGGGGCAAATCAAGAAGTACAGAACACAAACGCTGTAAAAAATTTCTTTATACGTTTTTAAAAATCTTCACAATTCTACATGTTTTAGAACAATTGGCACAAACAACATTAAATTTCATTTCATTAAATATTTATGCTAATAAAAAAAATTAAAAAAATTATGTCTGCGTTTTTCATTCTGTGGCCCAACTCCGTCCTAGTTTCTAGATTGTAAGCCACGAGGCGTCTGTATGCAGTACCTTGTTCAATGTTGTAGTGCGTTTGAAACATTGTGTCAAGGTTACTTACCCTTAAAAATATTCTAAACAGTGACATCGGCTTCAACATTCCCGTAAATAGTTCCGTTGGAATTATGCCAGGATGAACCGAGTAGCAGCAAACGTTAGCTTTCTCAACAGCTAGAATTCTATTTAAGTAGTTGGCAGATGCCACTTGACAGAGCTTGGCGTCGGCATAGTCGTCCAATTTGTTATATAGCCTATAAAGATATGTTGCAGTATAAATAAAAAATAATAATAGATATAAGACATATTTTATAAGTAAAATATTTTCAATACAAAAATTCAAACTTCTAGTTTACCGGGATCTAGTAGGAAAGTCTGAAATATTTTTGATTTGGCCAAAACATTGAACAATGGAAGAAACATTCACAATTCGGCCGCAATATTTACTTGATCTTGCAGTTTCGACGATTCGATCCAGCAGAATGTTTGTGAGTAGGAAATGACTTAAATAATCTACTTGAAATTGGCTTTCAAATCCGTCTTCGGTTAATTTGTAGGGTGTGGCCATAATTCCGGCTAAATAAATTTGCAAAAACAAAAAAATTTTTTTTGTTCTTGTAACCACTATTCATTATTTTTATTATTTTATTTAATTTGCATAGTATTTGACACTGTTCGATTATACCATTGCAAATGAGGATACTTATTTTCGGATATTTTTCCAGAACCATTTTTCCAAAATTCTGAACAGAATTTATTGATGATAAATCCAAGGGCAAAAAATCTGCGGTGCCAGTTTTAATTCCACTTGAACGCATATTTAAAACCTGTTTTTCACCGGCTGTTACATTTCGCAAACCTGCAAAAATAATTTATCACCCTTTTTCCAAAAGGATGTTATTGTTTGGTAAACAAGATTTTTTTTGGAAAGTTTTAAAACTTTCGTACCCATAACAACATGAAAATCGCATTGCAAAAGTTTTTTCACGACAACAGTCCCAATACCTCTAGCGCCACCTGTAATAACAACAACGTCGCCTGTGCGGTGCTCAATTTCTAGAAAAATAATGTTATAAAACAACTTATATTATTTACTTATATTACTAATAAAGGAATTAGTATTCACTCATATTATGCCTCACATCAATATATTGAGATGTTTTAAAATGTAATCGTTGTATTAGTATGTGACGCATTCATTGGAATTTTTTCATAAGTTCTACATACTTTCTATTCCAGGATATATACATACAAAAACTTGAGCTTGAATAGCAAAATAGAATTGTATATAAATGTTTGTTTGGATTGGTTAGAACTCGAGATCAAGTTTTTGTTTTTAATTTCTTTCATGGTTTCAGCATAAACCATCTTTTACTATTCTTGTTTAGTGTTTGACTTTACTAAACATAGGAGATTTATTTCTGAAATTTCAAAAATTGAAATATGATTAAAAATTTTCTTACTGTTCAGTTCCAATTTTTTCGTTTTCCCGAGTATTTCTTTAGCACAGTGCTTGATAAAGCAACAGTTAAAACCAGGTATGCGGGACTCCCTTGGTTTTTTTGGTTTGTTAGTTATGCCTTCTGACATTTTGAAGTTCTGAGCTACTAATGGTAAGGTTCAAATGCTCATTGGTAATAAACTCTTTTTAATTTATCTGCTAGGCAAATTTAACAAGATCACGAACGCAGGCTTTGGTATCAATGAGAACAAAGGAAAAACCTTGACACTTTGTGCACGAAAAAGTTTCTTTAAAGATAGGACTTGGAAAACAGGTTTTACAAACTGTTTCCCACTATGCTTCCTGCACAATGCTAATTTATGTTTTGTGCCTGATTCATATAAAGTTGAGTTAGAGTTTTATTGTTACTGTTGTGCTTAGGGGATTGAGCGGAGAAACATACCTATTTGTTACACAAATAAAAAATCTGTTAAAAATAAATCAGGTAAAATGTATACATCTTCGTGAACAAAATACAGTAAGTAATTGATGCTAACCTAAGGCGTACCATTTATTTCGCGACAATTTGCCCGGAGACCCGGTTCAAGGTAAAAATACCAAAGTACTTAAGTGACGTATTAAAATATTAATGTGATGTTTTTGTTTTATGTTCCCAGTTTTTGCAATATACAATTTGTTTTAAGATGTTTGTCAGTAGCGGTAAAATCTGGTTTCTAATCCGTGTTTGCCTAAATGGCGGAGGTAGAGGGGTATTTTTCTATTTAAATAAATGTAAATAAAAATTGGAAAACTTGTTTGTAAAATTAACTTTATGAAAATGAATTCTATATACTGACGATGATTTTTGTATTTTGGAAAACTAATGGTAAGGGTATTTTTGCCTTATATTGCTTTCATACTATTTGCTTATATTACGAAAGTTGCAAAAAAGTTATACATTTTGTAAACTTGGAGTTAAAAAATTAATTGAAATTAGGAAAAGTATTTGTTAGATAAATTTACTAGACAAACGCCAAACTGAGAGCTAATATTATATAGACACTATTTTAAATTATTTGATTTTGAAGTTTCCTAAGATATGATGGTGCATAAATAATATAAATCCACGAATTGAGCTATTGGGAATAATAAAGTTATTGAAACGGAAAAATAATTGTTGCGGTTTTTAATTACATCTGGTAACTTGCAAATAATACTTAAATGAATCAAAAGGTAATCCAAGGAGGTCGCATGACTTCTTCCACAAATTTTCTTGAAGCTTTTCATTGTTGGCCTGGTCATTTGGCGTTTCCACTTTACAATTCATCAAAAAAATTCCACCGCGCTTTTCAAATTCTGGACTTGCTGCGGCACACACAATCACATCAGCACCATCTTCTGTTGTCTAGAAAGAATAAATGAAGGTTATTATGAATAATGAAACCATACATAGCTTATGTGCATTCATTTGAGATGAACTAACGTAGAGGATTAATAGCAAAACTCTATTTTACAATTTGAATGAAAGTATAGGTTTCACTGTGCAAATGTATTCCTTAAGTTTGCGATGTGGAGTACGCTCAAATATATTTTCGCTAAAACTATCAAGTTATTATATCCTTATCCTGTGCAAGTATCGTACTGTAATACATTTTGAAAAAAAAGTGATATATAAATTTTTCAAATTACCCGCATCATTTTCTTCATGAAAGCTGGTGGGTCCAAGAAGTTGCCACCAAGCTCTGTTGGAATTGCCCCAGGATGTAATGAGTAGACATAAACGTTGCTTCCCTTTTCACGTAGCTTTTTATCCAGGTAATTGGAACTTGCAACTTGACTTAGTTTTGCGTCACAATAAGTTTTGTAAGGGTTGTATTCACTGAAAACGAGAATTCATATTGTTAAGATTGATTTGAAATGCCTTTTCTAAATTTAAACTTTTAGTCTAATCAAATAAATAAAAATTAAGTGAACTCAATTCTAAAAAAATTGTTTAGTACAATCAAGCTTACGTAGCGCGCGTTTCAATTTCGGCAATGTCCTTAATTTGTCCTGACCAATTGGCAGCCGAGGACACATTAACAATGCGTCCTGAATGTTCACTTGAGTTTGCAGTCTCTATAATTCTTGGCAACAAAATACTTGTCAGTAGAAAATGTCCTAAGTAATCCACTTGAAATTGACTTTCAAATCCATCTCCAGTGATTTCGTATGGCGTGAACATGATTCCAGCTAAAAGTACACAAAACAGGGTACTTAAAATTTGTAATAAATTAGTAAATTTTGTTAATAAATAAACCTAGCGCATTTCAAAATCGTCTTAGTTGTTCGTGTTGGATTTGTTTTTAATTTTAAAAATATTTGTCTGTTACCATTGCAAATTAAAATGTGAATTTTTGGGAACTTGTCTAAAAGTTGCTTTCCAAATTCACGCACAGATTTGAGGGAGGTTAGGTCAAGAGGTAAAAAGGTTGCGCTTCCAGTTGTGATTCCAGCATTCCTTAAGGCTGCTACTAACGTTTCTCCAGCAGAAGGCTTTCTAACTCCTAATTTTTAAAAATAATGTTAAAAAACAGATCGCTTAAAATTTCAATTGTTCACGCACCCATCACCACATGAAAATCACATTGTAGAAGCTTCTTGACTGCATCAGCGCCAATGCCTCTAGCTCCACCTGTAAATATCACAACGTCTCCTGTTCTCTTTCCAATTGCTGAAAAAGTGCAATAGAAAATTTTTTTAGATCTTGTACTTGAGTTCAAATTTTTAATTTATAAATTCTAAAATATCATATGTTAAAAATTTAACCTGGATTATTTTAAATTATACATATATCCAATATAGTCTTCACATTTCAATATGACATTTTAATAGTTACTTTTTAAGTCCAATTTCTTGGTACATTGTACAACTTCTTTAACAGTTTTGCAAACGGTGTTCAATGTAAACGGAAAATCTTTGGTTTCTTTCGGCTTTTTGGGTGAATTTTGATTACTGGTACTGGGTTCCATTGTGGAAATTTCTGCAGAAGGAAGTTTGTGGCTAAAGGGAGATTGGAGGGTGCTGACAAGAAGTCACTCGGTTTTGTTATGTGATAATTCCAAAAATTGACAAGGTTACTTTGCACTCTATGTCCAAAGCTTCTGCATGACCTTGCAGAAAAGTCTGAGATTAGATATAACGCAACCTGAGGTGATAAAAACTCAAATCGACATAAAATTGATGCGTGCAAGTTTTCTGAATGACTGGCACATTTAATTATACGTGTGGGATCTTCACATAACCTCAGGTTTACAGTTTTATGTTTATGAGTTTAACACTTAAATTAAATTTGAGTTTAATTTATTTTAACTACGTAATAGATCTTCAACGGCAATTGGTTGCTCATTCGAAATTTGCGTTCATCATCATCATTAATATTTCCTGGTATAAAAAAGTGGTTTTTTTGTAGTGATGCAATTGCGTTATGGAACACACATGATGTTCCATAACGCTCATGCTCATGCTCTAGCGCATGCTCATCAGAACATTTCTGTAGAAATTAGTAATAATGTGTTGTATTGTAGGAAGACTTCCATCACGTTTGGTTTAATAGATTACGAATTACTTTTCACTAAAAATGGCTTTAATTACGCTCATTAAAATATTTCTGTGTTTCTGAAAAACAAACCGGTCTTAGGAAAAGAATCATTACGATTTCTGGCAAAAAATAATTTTCAAGGGAATAAGAAAATTCAAGGGCTAGATAATCCGTGGCAAAATCCATTAAGCGCTCTTTAAGTCTTCTGGTAGCTCATTGTAGCTTGTTACATTTTAAGAAGAAAAAACTGCTAGATTTATATTTCTGTTCAATCACGTTGTGCAAACAATTTCAAGTAAAATCTCCAACGCCTTTTTCTTCTTGTGCAAAGCCGATGTCGACTGTTAGACTGAATTTTCGTAAAATAATACTCACCTTTTACTCTTTCATTACATCTCATTAATGGACAAGGAAAATACATGCATAAAAATTTTTGAATATAAAATACAGCTATTGTAACAAAACAAATGCGCTATCAATTAAAAAAGTTAAAATAAATACAGTATGGGTCTAAATAAAAACTTTTAATTTACAATAGAGTGATAAACTTGTCATCGAATTGATAAAACGTGCATTAAATACAGGGTATAATTTGTAAGTTTCAAAAGTTTGCGTTTCGAATTCCACTATCGTCAAACATGATACAAAGCTATTTTCATTTGCAAGTAAATTAGAACTGGGGACTTATTTGCTTGGTATCACCAATCCAGGAAAAACAAAATAAATAATTTGCAATACACATGATCAACTTGAATATTAAATTTTTTAACACTTAATTATGTAATTTACGACACTTATTAGTGGGAAACCTAAAGGTAAATTGCAATTCAGTATTGCACACAAAAATTATTTACATTTTGTGTAGTGCATATTGTATAATTCGTGTAGTAAACGTCTACACTCTTTGACGCAATTTAAATTTTTGCTACACTCTCATGATTTATAAATTCTCATGATTCAATATTTTAACTATTTTCTATTTAACTTGGTAGACAACTAGGAAAATGCAATTAAAAAAATTAACAAGCGAGCAGAAGAGAAAACATTTGAAATGCTTTTTTATCATGATTCATTTTTGTCTAGACACAGTAAAATTGTAAAATTAAGTAAGATTGATTTAAAACGATTAGTAATTTTTTCAATTCTAAAAGTAAATTTGTTGATGAAATTAAAAAAAAAGTAGTGCAAACTTTACTATGCTTTTCCTTCGTCCTATGCTTATTTAACTCGAGAACGTTTTTGCCGATTTCGTTGCTAAAACCTTAAATTTAGTTCCTGATGGCCTGGCGACGTTACATAGACACTTTAGAGCGTTGTTTCCAATAGAGGCATACGTTCTTTATTGAACTGGAATTCAAAAGTTAGTTGCCACTTTGTAGAATTTGGAATTTGTAAATGGCCTTAAATTTAAGATTTTCTCACCACAAGTGTGATTAAAACTAAAATTAGAACAAAAACTGCACCCGGAAGCAAAAGTAATGGTGATTAGTAGCAAATGCCGTGTCAGATTATTCAATTAACCTAATTGCAAGGGAAGGCTTGGACTTGCCTTTTGCGGTTATGATATCTGCACGAGGCTTCAATACACCTTGTTTTTTTTTTCAGCCCATGTGCAGCGGTTTTTCATCTACTTCAATGCAAGTTTCTTAAGAAATTAGTCGTCAGCAAATCCACATGAGGAGTGCAGTTAGCGTTAAAATAAATTAAATGCTAATTCTACATTTATATCCCACGGGAATGGGCATAATTACCGGACGTACAAGGATCCTTGTACGTATTAATTTATGAAGGTAAAAAGTAACAACCAAACACGCTTGCAAAGTTTTCTCTATATTCTTGTCTCATAGTACTTATGGCTTTCAATAACTTGCAGTGACTCGAACTAGATTAGCGTCTTAGCAAGATGAACACTGTATAATGAATAAAACTATAGAACGAATAAATAATACAATATTACTGTTGTCATGTTTCAATTTAAAAGTTTCGAAATTTTGACATAATGTGATTCATTGCGTTTTTACTATTTATACACTTAATTAAATTTGTGCAATATTTTCTGGAAACGGAATCGGGACTACAATTTTACCTAAAATTACAAAAAATTATTGTCCCATCTTAAATAACGCTCTGAAATTTTTTTTATTAATTATATTTACTTTTCTGACTCAATGACCAAAGTAGAAAGTAGATCACTTTTAACCAAAGTGATTGGAGAGGATTGCTCACAAGTACTAAGCTAATTAATTTGTAACCAGTTCTGCAACTAGGAAGTTGGTGTTTTGTGGTATTAGGGCAAGTAAATTTGTTGAAAAGCAATGGAGGAAACGAAATCGCAAGATTTAATTAATAGAACCACATAGTTCCTAAATAATAACTCACCTGCCTAGTTGCACACAACGACCATGTTGCCGAAATTTGTCAATTACATCTAAATAAATTCTATAGAATTTTTATCACACAAGTAAATAACATCCTTCAATTTTTTGAATTTAGCTTTGTACACTTTCCACTTTTGCAACAGTTTGCTGTGACAATTGCCACAAGTTTTTTTTAGAGTATTTAAATTTCAAAACAAATCTGCTGCCAGAAATGTAAAAATCAGTTTTATAAGTTATACATGGAGGATAATTACAATGGTAAAGGGGGCTCTCTTAAGGAATCCAAATCCAAATTTGTTAATCTTCAGGCTACATCAAATTGAGTTTACAGCTTTACAACAAAAACAAAAGTTTACACAAGATATATTCGTATAGTTAACGTAACACATTTTGCAAATAAATCAAAAACGGTATAAGCTGATATTTTGCAAACTTTAAACGTTTGAGTAGGGAATCAATAATTACAACAAGTAATCAAGCGTAAACAATTTTAGACACTTTTGTATTGCAATGTTTGCACAACCCCATTACTCAGTAGTGTTGTTTCACCACATGATCACTGCTAGACTGATATCTCATATTAATGTTATTCGTTACCGCAATATCTGTCCGTGGTAGGTGAGGATATAAAACTTGGGTACTTCCTGTTGCCGATATTTATTCTTAATAATTCACAAGTTTTGAAAATTTATTTTTGCAATGAACGCTGTCAAAAGTCTTATTATATTGTGTGCTGTTGCCTGTACTGCAGCGCAATTGCAGGATGGTTTCCTAGATCATGTGACACTTTTTGACTACATTTACCATAAAGGTAATGCTGTACTTTAAAAATAGTTTGATCGACGTAATTTTAAATGGCATTCGGAATCAATTTGAAACGTTAGCGGTAGAAAAACAAAACGATCAGTTTCACATACATAGATCTAGGATGGGATACTTCTAAAAAAAGGCTTTAAATTGTTTATTAAATAATTGTTTATATTTTGTTCAGGTACTTCATGGAAAATCCAGTTGCCCTTTGATGACTCTTGCCTCGACCTTGAATCTGGCGCACAATTGAAAACATCTTCCATCTTAACGAATGGAAACTGTGTAGTCCTCCACAAAGGGAACAATTGCAGAGACCGCGGAATTCGATTTGAAGATTACACTTACGGTTATGATGCATTCACGTACTTATGGAGTACTGACAACACGGCCAAGTCCCTCCGGCGTTGCCAGGACCATGCTACATCAACATCAGGTGGAGGCACGACGCCAAAAAGCCGGGAATACTAATACAACTTACGAGCACTTGGGAAGTCTAATGTTGCTTGGTGTAAAAATAAATTCGTAACTTTTAACAAAACTATACACGTTTGTGAGATATTTTAAACGATTCAAATGTGAGTTGAATTTTCTGACACCCTCAAATGTGACTTAACTGCCAAATAAAGCGCAATTCGAATTTGACAGAAATTCTTCCTGATTATGTGAATCAACATTATGAAACCGAATAACTAAGCTGTAGCTAACAATAGCCACATTGGAATCTAAACGTAGCATTTTATAACCGCTACAAAACAACTTCAAAACAAAAAAGTCTTCAGTATATTTTGTGAACCAAAATTAATCTCATTGACATAACATGAAAAATCGTGTTTTTCCTATAAAAAAGGCAGATTTTGTACACTCTTTCCTAACACAAAAGTAGCACTTTTATCTAAAGTTAATTTATAAACATATTACCATACCATATGCTGAGGAAGCATATCTGAGAACAGTGAGTCAGGTTAATATTTTTTTTAATGATAAATTAGTAAGTAAAACTGTTATTAATGGTAGATGCAAAGAGCAACTTATAAGACAACCATGCATTTGACTGTGATAGATGACAATTATGCTAATTAAAAATTTTAAGAACTTTAAGAACTAGAATAAGTTTTATTTTAAGAATCTATGTCTCTCACGACTAATTGACCCGAAATTTAACTAAGCGTAATTGAATTAATATAAGGAAATTCAGCACCACAATTTTGATTTAATTGGGGTAACTTAACTTCCACTACATATAAAACAAATTTCAGTGTCTTCTGTAGGTCAGTAATTCTGAACTAACTTTGTTTGAAAGCAAATTCAATATGAAATTTATTTTTGCCTTACTCGCGATTAACTTGTTGGTTCTGTTTGTTGAAACAGGTAAACTTACAACAACATAAAACTATTTATGCTTAGTTTAATTATTACACTATTAAAGTATAATCATTAACTTAATTATGATTAATAGAGTCCATGGCTGACATACATTGGAGGGCAGCTGGGGACTGTGACCATTTGTGCGATGAAGGGCGTTTTTCGCGGTTGGACGAATGTTGCCAATCCATTGGGAAAACTTATGGTTCATGTTCTAAGTCAATTCCAAGTATTGCCTCTTGCATGCTGTATGTTAGACCCGAAGATTCATAAAATGTTTAAAAAAAATGTTTATCTCAATAAACAAACTGTGGCTTAATTTAGTCTGTTTAAATGTCACACATAGAACTCACATTTACTGTGTCGAACTAAACTAAATCTAAATTGAGGTTAACTTACATTGAGTTACCACGATAAACTTGCAATATGAAGTTTTTGCTTTTCGATTTGAGTATTTTTCTACTGTTTTGTTCTCTGTCTTATGTTTTACATAAGTTTACTGTAATTGTACGTAATCTTTATTAGCTTTTATTTTTGTTAAATTGATTTCATTTGCATTTGAATAATTCATTAAATGACGTAATTAACTGAATAATTAATCCTTCAGTTAACTTAAATCAACTCTAATTTATGTCATAAGTTTTTGTCTTGGAAGTCTTCTTGAATGACAAAAGGAAATTATTAGTCAATACTTTGCTTTAGTGTTTATATATGTCGAGAATTAATTGACATTAAATTCATTTATTATAATTGAATCGACATAAGGGAACTTAATTCCCACACATTTGAATTAATTGAATTAACCTAGTTTTATAATTATAAAAAAAATATAAGTAGTCTCCAGCTAAGCCCTGCTCGTTTAGCTCTTTTAAAAAACAAATCCGAAATGAAATTTGTGTTTGCTTTACTGGCGATCAACCTTCTGGGTCTGTTTGTGGAAACAGGTATACCGGCAAATTGATACTTACTTAAGTATCTAATCCTAGGCCTAATTTGATAGGTAAACGTATTGTGATTAACAGAGGCTATGGCTGACATACATTGGAGGCCAGCAGGAGACTGTGACCATTTGTGTGAAGAAGGTCGGTTTTCAATGTTGGACGAATGTTGCCAGTCAATTGGAAGAACTTATGGTTCATGCTCTAATTCAAAACCAAGTCAAGCGGCTTGCATGCTATATGTTAAACCAGACGACGCATGAAATTATGTTTCCTTGATGTTTTTTGTTACAATAAACATACTATGTTCAAGAAAAAGTGTACATGTTGTTTTTGTATTTCTGTTTGCTTCGCTTATGCTGTATACCAAATTCAATTAATCTGTGTATTTTAAAAATTTAAGCTCAGTAGCTATGGATTGGGATAGTTAGTCTCAAAAGCCTGAGCTAAAATTGCATACTTCCGTCACTCATCAAATCGCAATTTATATACAGTAATGTACAACATTTTAATGCTTTAATTTTATCGGGAAATTACGGGCATATGGATTGAACATGAAGCTTTTCTGCTTCTTATAAGGGTGGAGCTGTGAGAAGGTGTTAATACATTATTTAAAATGTACGTATTCTTGAACTGAGCATAGTTCAAATACAGTTTTGGAAAATGGTCCCAAAATACAATCGCTGGAAATCGCTGAGTACAAGTGTTTACGCTTTTAACAAGAAAGAGAATTAATAGTTGTCAATTCCATCGAACAACAAGTCTTGAGATTCGCATTAATAGTTTTATTTGTTCCTACAAATTTATTCTTGGTTTATATACAGTCAATACAAAAAGCAAAATAACTTTTGTTTCGGTGTATTTTCACTCAATATATATTTTAGCCAACCTACAACCTTACCGATGGAAAATATTCTCGATGTCTCAATTTGGATCGGATTCAAATTACATTTCTATTATTACGTCTAGTTTAAATATTTAGTATAATCATTTTATTTAAGCTAAAACTGTTTAAGGTAAATATGCGTTAGAAGTTGCCAACCGAACTTGAGCAAAAACGAATTCAGCCATAAATGTTACTACAGAAAAGCTGGACAAAGTCAAGACAACTGAAAACATCAGTTTAAAGTGTTCCAATTGTAGAGGAATTTCGGTCACACTGGAAGGTATATTTTTATCGGGCAGTGCGCCTTTTAGAGCTATTAACTTGTGATGTCCAAATTTTCGACCCACGTCTTGAGCATCCCTAAAATCTTTAATTAAGCTATAATTTGGTACAAAGGTGGCATAAAGCCATAACACAAGTCTTTCAAGCGCGTTTTTATATAATGCACCTTTTGGTGTTGCCATAGCCATCGGCACATAAAACGCCGCAGTTGATGGAACCCCAATTCGCAATAGAGGCTTGCCAAAGTGATCGGTGTAGTTTTTTAAAACATGCAAGTTCAGTATGCCATATGAATCAATGCAAGCAACGTTTATGCCTTGCATCACATGGTTTATGCAATCCATAGTTGTATTCACCGGTCTAGCACGTCTGTATACAGATTGGTATGATTTTGACTTCATCGATTTTAACGTCGAGAGAAGCACGCCTCGATAATTTGTGATAACAATTCTGTAGTGGCCAAAATTTTCTAAATCTTCAATCGTTTCCGGCACATCATCTGCGACTCCATGTATCATCAGATCTCTCAGCTTGCTCTTGTAGGCTGTCGACATTATAATGTTAGCTACCAGCCACGCTAGCAATACCAAGCGCACCGACGTAACTCGCACTATTTCTCGCTCCTCAAGTGTCTGATTATATAAAGTAATTATTACATATCGAAATCCCAAACTGCCTGATCTTATTGGCCCAAGACCTGTTGCGATGTAAATAAATGTAACAAATAATGGAAGGCAAATACCAAAGCTTATAGCAACTAAAGCAATCCAAGCTTGGGGGCTAAAGGTGTGTACTATTGCGTTGAAACTAGAACGTGTCGGAAATCGTGTGCAAACCACAATTGCAATGTCCTGAATTTGATGCGTAAAGTCGTTCACGTAGTGACGCTCAAGATTTGGCGCAAGGGCTGCGAGGTCTATTTCGCTACGGCCGAGTTCACCTACAACGCCGCTGTATGAACCGTTATCTAATTTGTATCCAAACGCTGTGGCGGGGATAGCATCTATCGAGCAGTTAAATTTAGCTGCAAAGGCAATTAGTATCGGCGACGTGACTCCGCCTGCGTACGTCCAGTTTCCGTATTCCGTTTTGTGAAACTGTATCATAACGGGATTCATAATTGATGTTGAGAAACGGAGAACTTTTCCAAAAAAGTTTAGTGTAGAATCATAAAACAAGTCTTCAACATTGGGGCTAAAATTAAGCGTTAATAGAAATTCTGATTCACCTTTTTTGCAGTAGTGACAATATTTGTACTTGAGCAGCCTTCTGTATTCGGGAGAAACAACAACTAGTGTTAGAAATTTAAAATTTAGAATTATATTTGATAAAAATTGCTCTTTTAATCTATGTGTTGACAGTGTGCGATCGGAGTACATCAGTATGTAGTCTTCCTTCTGGTTAAATTCCTGTGAATTTTTGATGTGCTTCAAAATTGTTAGTGAGCTTGATATATTAACACTAAGGAGAATATTTAAGGAACCAATTTTCCTGTATTTTGGAGGGTCAATGGATAGGTTGAAGCTTGGAATTGCGGTGATATTTTGGAAATTGATTCCTTGTAAACAGTGTAATTCAAAAGATCGATCGTTTTTATGAAATAAAGTTAATTCATGCATAATAGGAAAAGATTCTAATGCGGTCCAAATATTAATAGAATACTGTTCAAGGCGTAACTGCTTATACAAATCCAAAAATCCTTCGTCCTTGGCACCATTTCGCTCTGCACGTGGCTCAAATAATGAACTTCCAATTGTGGGATAATGAAATGATTTAATAGCTGTAGTTAAAATAATTATTTTGATAAAGGAGAGCAGTAAGGCAGAAAACATTTTACGTAATTGGATCGAAGTCTTGTGCAATGGTGTCCACTTATGAACGTGCCACAAAGCGGCGTAGTTGCTGATTGATTACTTTGCTATTATGATGGTGCGAAAATTCTATAATTAAAATGAAAACCTAGTTAGAAGCACAAGAAATGCCAAGATTTTGTGATTTATCACTTCCAAGAAGCTATTTAATTCAAACTGACATTTGCTTAATAAAACACACACTTATGTGGTTCATCGTAAAAGATTAGTAGAGGTTAGTAAAATGTTATCTCGTTTCTGGTTTCATTTCGTCGCGTTTCTAGTTCTGTTCCGTTTTGTTTCCAGTTCCACTACTTTTGCACTGTTACATTTCCAGTTCGAAATTTTCATGGTGGAAACGGAACGGAACTTGAAAATCTCGAATTGAATGTTTGGAATCAATTTCGGCAACATTTGAAGAAAATGAATAGCAACTCATTGCTATTATTTATTATTATTATTTATTTTGCTTATTGCTATATTTATATCTAGATCATAACTAATTTGTAGTAATTGTAACTTAAAACAGAGGAATTAGGATGTGAGATTCTCAGTGATTGTGATTTATACATGCTAATCAAGTTTGATTAGTACTTACAACTTTGATAAGGAAAAATTATCATTGATTTCAACAAAAAATGCTTAGATTGAAGTCTTACGAATTCTAAAACAAAATACAAACAATGCTTTTTCCGCAAATTTTAAATTTGCCAAATTACTGTAGTAGATTACCAACAAATTCATTTGGGTTTAATTAAATAGTCGAGGTTTTGCTTAGATTGAAAGTAGAAGGTTAGTGACAGTAATATATTTTGTGTTGGTATTTTTTTCATGCAGAAGGTAAAAATCATGGAAGCTGTTAGGAAGGATTTGCGATACGGTGTGCTAATTTTGTAATAAATCTTTCAATGACCCGTTTGTCTTAAGAAAGTGAAGTTAACTTTTGTATTGATTCAGGTGAAAGAATCGAGGCCGAAAACTGTGATAAAAACTTATTGGAAATAAAAAAAAATCATTTAAAAAAGTTCTACATATTTAAAACTTGTTTTCAACTACTTCGGAAGCACTTCAACCATTAAATCAGCATTTTCACGACTAATGGTGTACTCCCACTTTCCCCGTGTAACAATAAGTACAAATTATTGAACAAGTTTTTAATTTGGAACGCCTCATTAATCGTCCTCTTGTGAGATAGACACGTTTATTAAATTATGTAATACTCATGCAAACTCCATTCCTAACTAATTGTTCAACAATATAATCATTTCAATTAAAACAATCATAAACCTGTGTTTTTTTCAAATTTTAAATTTTGCAAAATTTAAAATGTTACTTCATTAAAGGCACGCACACCTTACACCTAAAATAAATTTTATATAATAAAATAAATGGAAGTTTTTCTAGTTTTTTAATTGCAATAAGTGACTGCCAACAATGCAGTGTAAGATATAAGAGTTGTAAGCTTAAATTGTAATAACAATAAAATTTACGAAGAAAGGCCAGGCAAAAGTCTTCCATAAAACGTTTGCCAAGAAGACGCTTTGTCAAATACAACTTAATTAAATTAAACCTAATTTAAACTCTTATTTAGTTTTAAAAATTGTTTTTTTTTATTAGCAACCGATTTATACTACTTACTAGCCTTAGTTCACATATATTTTTTTTTCTTTTTAACTCAGTTTTTTGTCGTCGACGTGTTTTTTAATCCATTCAGTGCAATTGTCAATGCTAACCTTTCCATTTTTGTCAGCACCAGCTTCCTCCGAAAAATCTTCAAATGTAATTCCCTCCAGCTTTGGTTCATGTTTCACTAACATTTCGAGTAAGGCTTCAAATCCTTCCTTTGAAATAAATCCGTCTCCTTTTGTATCGAATTTAAGGGCGTAGTCTCGTGCAAATTCCGAAGTGTCATGTATCATGGATGCAGAATTTAAAAATGCCTCCATTGTCATAATACCTCCGAAATTCTTTTCCCAGTATTCTTGATAGGTTCTAATCTGTTCGGGTGTACGCGGGTACTCCATGCGTTCAATCAAGACTGGGATGTCAGCAGCATTGATCCAACCGCCAGGCTTGTAGGACGGTAAATTCTGAAACATTACTTTGAGCCCTCCCAGCTCTTCCTCAGTGTAAGGCTTACTGAAGTCACGTGGCATTTTAATCCCAAATTAAATTTTAACTGACTTTGCTGAAAGCTTATTTTGTACTGACCCACATGTGCCACCACGCTCTCTTTATAGGCAACAAAGCTGCGTATTAACCATTCCACGAACAAGTTCAATTTGTTAAAAGGTTAATTATTTTCATTTCCATAACAACATGTTTTTGCGTACTACGTGCTTCGAATTTGAGAAGCAATTCCGCGTGAATAATATTAATCATAAGTGTTTGTTTCATGTGTTCGTGTTCGTAGGGGGAGTCTACGAACACGAATTTTACTCGACTTACAATTTTAACATGTATAACGCATGGCTATTTCATTTTCATATTCCAATAATCAGTTTAGAAGATTATTGCAATGATATTGATGGGTTGAGAAGGCTTGTGAGAGTGATAAGTTCTTACGACGTAATTGATTTATTTAAACGAATAAATATGACTAAAATTAGAAATTTTATTAAAATCATTAAATCAAATTAAATCAACGAAATGTTAGCTAAACGTGTCTGCTCTAGGTACGAGTGAATTCACAAAAACATTTAATTAATTTAATGATTTTGATTTTATGTGTTAGATTTTGAGCTCAAGTGTTGTTTTTGATTATGGAATCAAGTTGAAAGTTTATTTTTATAGGTTAATGCAGTACAGTTCGTTGTTAAATTTGAAAGCACTTGGTCGCGAGAGAGCGGTGGTATTGCGCATGCGCGAAGAACAAGTAGGGACTTCCTAATTTGCTGATCATGCTGACAATGAGCAAATTATACCGCAAAAATTATGGCAGTGTTATCCATTGTGCGGGCTAGGCATTTTGATCCAGAGACCCAAACAGCTTACTCGAGAAGCAGAGCATAAGATCTTATGCTCTGCGTCTCTGTGCGGTGTTATCACCACAGTACGCTGAATGTAACTAGGACATATAAATAACTCAAACACAATTAGGATTCTGTTAATCAAAATTAACAATTAGTAACAATTAACTTATAAAATTAAGTTTTCATGCAATTGGGTGTTCTAATAAACTTTGAAGTTACATTCAAATTTCTCAAAGAGATTAACAATTTTTTAATTGTAATTTACAATTACATTAACTTTAGTGGCTCTTATCCCATATGCATTCTTATTTATACATGGGGCTTAGACAAAAATTGTCACTAAATGTTGATTACAATAACGGACATAGAATCGTTTCTATTCTTATTAGAGTCCTTTAATAATCGGTTTTACTGTAATTTTCCGAAGAAGATATTTGACCTTTTAAATTAATAAATAAAATAAATAAAAAATTCTAAATTCCTAAAAATTAAAAAAGAACGACATTACGGAGTACAAAAATAGTGTGAAATTGAAACGCAAAAGTGAAATTTAACATTTTTTTATTTAGATTTGGGATCAATCAGAAGAACCTTTAAATTGGAAATTCAAGGCTAGAAAGTTGTAGAAGGGGTCACTTTAGGGTACTCCCGTTTTATGACGGTTTCGTTACCTAGTGAAATAATAATAAATTTTTTTTTAATTAATATAAAAGTAATACGTGAAATAGTATAATATAAGTTCTTAGTTACTAATTATTACATGCAGTTAATAGTACATTTTGTTTATAAAATCAACTTTGAGTAATTTTCGATTTTTATTATTACGTGTTATCACTTGGTTCCTTTTTCTTTCAATGGAAAATTTGAAAAAAATTGGAAGATAAAAAATTTCTTTCAATTTACAATTTGAAGACGTATCAAATGCGTACAGTTTTCAATTATCCATGAAAAGAAAATCTTTTTATTTATTAATATTTTTCTATTTTAAGTCGTGTCCGTATTTTTTTTCTAATTACTAAATTAATTTTACACTACTAATAGTTGCATATATCTAAATGGAATTCAACATATCTATTTATCGAACAAACAGGCATTTAATGGTTTGAACCAGCATTCTATTTGCCGGCACTTACTATTAGAGCTGCAGTTGCCTTATTTTCCAGTTAAGGAAAGTTGAAAGCTGAACTGAACAGGGTCAAACTCCAATTAGAAACTTAAGTTTAGATCACTTTGAGCTATTGTTTTCTAAAGGTTATTTTCCTAATGGCTTGGATAGCTCCAGATTCTGGGGCTTTCCTTTATAGTGACGGCGGGATAATTGTTACTGCGGGAAGTTGCTACCAAACAAGTGCCGAGAAGCGGCACGGTGCAGCTAGTATTGTAATAAAACGGAAGTACAGTAGATTTTTGATTTTTACTTCTTGCAATCAAAATCATTCCAGTGGCCATTTGATAAGTGACTCAAGTGGCGACTTATTTTAACCCTTGTAGCTATGACTGTAAGGACAAATGTCCAGCGGTGGCCTTAATCCAACCAGTTTGTTAAAAAAAATTTGACACTCCCGCTAGAGGGTGCCACGTAAATGTTCAAAATTTAG
>JAQFYP010000479.1:0-22725 GCA_034694865.1 Bilobella braunerae | reverse complement strand
ATCTTGCATTAATTTACAAAAAATTCTTTATCATAAGTAACATTTGGGCCAAGTTTCAGACAATTCTGAATTTTGCACCCCTTGCCTACTACTTGTTAGTTAATGACATACACGTTTTTACCGTTGTTTTCAAAAATGGATTGCTGAAAGCAGTTGGTAGTTTTCAACAGAGTAGTTGCAGTGCGCAGCTTTTGTGGACTTAATGAGACTTTCCAAATTATGAAAAAAGCTTACAATTTTTAGTATGATTTAAGCAATAAAAATATGATTTAAAGAGAAAATTTTGTGTTAATAATGTGGAAAATTTTGATATATAGGTAAAGCAAAACTAGGTGACAACTCGTCCAAATGAACCGCTCTAAATTTCAAAACCTGCAAAAGTTTACTTGACTAATTTTAAACAACAATTAACTAATTAAATTGGTATGGTATTAAATTGTATTTAAGTCACAGTTCATGAAATAGAGAATGGATGCAATTCTTAGCTTATAAAAAAATACAAAACCGGTTGAGTTCAAACTTGAGGCGTTTGTGCTATATGGCATACGCCTTCACCCATTGGCGACAATGATCAAATGTTAGAAAGGCGAAAAAAGTTGGTAAAGTAGTGCTTGATCATTGACATGTATGGTTCCATTATTAGAGTCCATATTAATTGTTACATAAATTTCGATATCAATTCTAATTGTCAAAGTGTCTTATTTCGGGTGATGGAAAATTATATATTATTATTATTATATAACTACTTTTGTATTATCTGAACAAAACTGACGCGTATTATGACACTTTATTTAGATGAAGTCCTGGTGGAAATCCAAAATACAATTGTTAAATTTCACCAATCACCAAGAGTGGTCAAAATATTACAGGTCTAGGGTGGTCCGAGGGACCACCATTACAACCTGGGGTGGTGTAGATTAGCCTAGAAAAGGTCAAACGCTTGTCCAACTTGCACAACGTAGGAACAACGTACAAGGTCAAGTGAATCGATTTTTGAATTCAACATTCCCACTGCGACCATTTTTTGTAAAGAAATTGTGGTGTCCGTGCCCTCTAAATTCTGTTACAAAGGTAGGCCAAGGTTGCACTCATTGTCAGCATAAGAAGTGCAATGTCAACACTTTCTCTGGAGTCAATCTTTTCAGTATAAATATAAAAAAAACATTTTCGACTACTCCACTTCTTCTCATCATTTTATGCTAAGAGTAATATTGATTTAAATTTTAAACTATTTTGTAAATCAGCATTAAAGCCATAGCAATGTTGCTGGTGTTAGTTTGTAGACTTTGATTTAATTATTATAAGTCTTAAAACCGAATGCCATTATAGAAGGAAATTATATTAAATTTTCAGTAGTTACCTCATCATCCGCTGCCTTTGGATAAGCAATTTGGAATTCTTCCACAGCAGGAATAAGAAAGTTTTCCATTACTTTTAGTGAAGATTCCGAAACACTAATATTGCCCACTATTATTTGAATTAGCAAAATTCCCTTGATGACTTCCATTACTCTTATGATATTTATGGTAATAAAAAATTCACTTTCAATTTTTCAATTTTAACTCAAAACTGGCTGTTTCACATCGATTCAGAAACCGAACTCAAGCAAGTAGAAGTAAATCAATGCAAAACACTTACTCAAATGGTAGCTTTATTTATATTACTTGTACTATAGAACTCAAAAAACACATCGCCAACTGTAAACTGGTGGAGCATAGGCTTGAACTCGCACTACACCATGCCCCACCGGCTACAAACCACAATGCAAGGCGTTTTTGCTGTTGTTGAGTTATTGTTTCAGAGAATTACGCCAAAAAGACGGTGCTACATGTCATAAAATAGAAATGGTGCTTAGAGTTACAGATAGCAGATGAGAAGTCAGTTGGATAATTAGAAGAAGTTTACTATTATTACTATTAAAATTGTTTATCGTATGGTTGCTGATTATTTCAAACTGATAGATCAAGGGCAGTTGCTACATCCTGGACAATGTCGTACTGTACTTACAAGGACACCGCGCTTCGCGATTCCTTCCGATTGACCTTAAACTTAGTAAACACGTTAAGCCAATCATAAAACTTATCCCCAATTTTTGTTTCTTCTCCATGGCCATAAATTTCGAAATTTTTTTGAAAAAACGATTTCGAGATGACTGGTCCCTCCTCTCAAAAATCTTAAAAAGTGAATCGTGAATACGGAAATTTGGACGCGTATATGCATACTTATGACCACGAACTTGGACGAACTTATTCAAAAACAATTAAAGTTCAAGATTTACTTTTTGAGATTTTAGACAGGGGGGACCACGTAAAATTTCAAATATTTCGTGTTAAATCACATAAAGTTTTCCGGAACCACCCCAAAATCGTATTTTCAAATTTTTTTCAAAATTTATGGCCATGGAGAAAAAATAAAAATTGAGGGTCAGTTTTATGACTGGCTTAACACGTTTACCAAGTTTCAGTTTAATCTGAAGGAATCACGACGCGCGGTGTGCTTGTTAGTACAGTTAAAAAATGTTTGACGCACATTTTCATCGCATATTAACATAGTGTTTTTGTGTATAAGCCCCTTTACAGGCATTGTGACACCCATTTGTGGTCACTAGAGAAAAAAGAAAGTAGTTCACACAATAAGCCGAATGGAGAAACATGAGTTTCCCCGAATTTTAAAAATAATACGTGGCGTTGTGGGCTGATGCAAAAAAAACGTCATGCCGACGTATGGTTATGCGCTATTTGCAGAAACGTCAATCCCCCGGCAGCCATTCTAATATTTTTCTTGGTGAGTTCTATTTTTCTAGGCACGTTGTTTTGCCGGCACCAAATGCTTACTTCAAAATTGTTCACTGCAAAGCCTAATTTAGCTGAAAGCGTGAAAACTGAATGTTGGATTTGAGTAATTAGAACAATGGCAAGCACAACCCTTCAAACTGTATTCTTTGCAACGCGATTTACGATTGACCTATTGACAGTCAGACAATACAATTTAAGTACATAGTTATCTAAAAGTCTCAAATCTATAAGTCTTAAGTAATCAAAAATGTAACCTAAGAACCTCAGTCCTTGTTGACTAGGGCATTTGCCAATTGTCAAATCAAATAAAATCATCATTGACAATCAGACCAGAACAACTAGTATGTTTATGAACTCTGAATAAAATTTGACGTATCAACGGTAGGGATCGAGCTACAACTTAAACAGAAAAAAACATTACTAATTTTTAATGACTAATGCTAATAACTTAATTATGTCATTAATAAATATTACAATATTTAATCCAAAATTGAGACTAAATTTATTTTTTATAGAAATGAAATCTTTATCAATAAAAATTAAGAGTCATTGCAACATCGTTCATTTTTTCGGTTAAATATTGGTATTTTTTATTTATCGACATAATTAAAGTGTTGACATTTCTCAAGTTGGAATTTCTAAGGTGTTGTAATTTTCAAGGTGTTGAAATTTTTCATATTGACATTATATTGTAGACATTATTAATATGAACATGATTAATGTTGATATTATTATTTTGACATTGTGGCAAGGTCACTGCAAACTGCCCAGAAGCATATAAAAATATGACCTCAGGAGGCTCGCCACTTTTATTTTAAAGAATACGCTGTACCCATATACAATGTGAAAAGTCACTGTCGGATCTTAGCTATTACCTTGGAAAATTTAAATCTTGAATATAATGTTGTTGTAAATAAACTTTTCGGTCGCATGGATGTCCTACTGTTGTACACCCAATGACATATATGATGGGTTAACACAAAACTCATGACAACTGTGCTAAATTAAAATATTGTAGTAGAGCTAATAGCAATTTCTGCTTGAAGTAAGTTAGATTGAAAGAGAATTGCGCACGTAGTTACGAGAAGTGTTTCAATACAAAAAAAAAATTCGTGTCAGCGTAGGATCTGACATAGAACACCAAAAACGTCACATTTCTTTCCATCCCTTTTTTATTAATATCTTTGCGAGTTCCGCATTGGCGGGCAATTGGTATTCCTAGCAAAAATCCCTCTGCACTATTATATCTGCAAAAATTAATTAAATCGGAAATTGTAGAAACTCAAGAATGAAAATATTTTTCCTTTGGTTTAAAGCATGGCGTTGAGTGTTTGTTCACTGTTGAAGTTTGTCATTATGTTAATGAGTATCTGAAAAATAAAAGAATAATGTAATAATGTTGCTGCAACGCTATTGCATATTTTATAACAAATTTTTAGCAATCGCCTTTGCAATTTCTATTTCCATGGAGTTTGACAAACCTTACAAACCTGAGTTGTTGTATTTTGTTATTATTTTTACAAGCCAAAAAGTCAAGTATTAAGGAAAAACTGCATGCTTTACCAAAGGCAAGTGCGTGAAGGCTTTAATTAAAAACCCTTCACACGAACTTTTTTTGCTTAGAATAAAGTTGGGGTTGGGATGTGGTAGAAACCCACCAAAAGATCACCTCTAAAGCCTCAATTGTAAATGGCGTGAAATTGGGAGGAGAATTTGGGAAGGGGGTTTTGTGCGGAGAAGCCACGAAGATCTTTTCGTAGTATTCCCCGTGTTGCAGCATTTGTGTGCCCCACATCCAAGCAATCATCAAGTACATTGTTAAACATATTATCACGACCACGATGTCAACCACCCCGCGCACGCGACTCTATGTTGCGTAGTAGGTAGTTCACACATTTATTCATTGTTGTTTGGGTTATGTAGTCTTTATATGTTGTCCTGTTGTTAAAATAAATTGGTCGTTCGACATTGTCGATGCGAGAACTAGGATAAATAGTTTCGTAGCAGTTGGTCGTGGTCATTTGAGTTTTGTATTTTTTCTTGTCCACACCTCTGGCCTGGCAATGTCCATGTCGAGATTAGACGAGCATGAGAGTTCATGGCGGCGATGGATACTCGCTGTGACAATATTGTGACACTCCATCCGAGGCGCCAGCAAATCTTAAGGACGTAGGGTGGTGGATGGGCTAAATGGTAGAGGTGGGTTTTTTCATTATTCTGACAACGGCAATCAACTGCGGCGCTGAACTCGACGAAGCCTAAAATCACGACGTTTTTTTATTGACGGAGAATATGGCAAAAAGAAGGTCAAGGCTCACGGTTGGGCTACGACGACTACTGCTATGGGCTGGCTTGACATGACGACTGGACAAGACAAGGGATAACCTGGAAGTGACCAAGAGCAAACCTATTTATAGATGTACACACAAGGACAAACTAATGAACTCTACGCTAATGACAAAAAGATAAGCAGACACACGTCTGCAAAAAAATGTGACAACGATTAAATAACTCTACGGTGTCATTGGCATGGTGTCCTTGAGGTCCACCGACGTCGTGACCGTGACAATATGTTAGAATTTAAAAAAAAGACATTGCTTTCTTATCTGCTGATTACAATAGTATCTTAAATATTCTTTTTAATACACTCGTAGTGTGCCGTGTTTTTCTTGCAGTGTTTTTTAAAGCTGAGTATTAATTAAAAAAAGCAAATTACTTTATTACACTGATGATTCACTTTGGTTATTGTTTCACATCGAGGATCGCGTAGGTGGACAACTTCGGAGGTCATTATTTTAAGAGAAACTCTCAAAATAGTTTCATCTTCTACTACTTACGATGGCGCGCTGCGAGTGGTCATATACAGGTCATTTGGTACTTGTGCTGTTAATTATATTGTTGATTAATATACATTTTTAATATTTTCCAATTTAAAAAAAAATCTTGATAGTACTTATCACAGACTTCTTTAATAATATTTTTCAATTTCAACTTTCATCTTGGATTATTATGTCCTCATTATTCTGACACTGTCCTCCTTCGCATGGTGTCCCTAGCTCACAGCTCATTTACGCCAAGCAGACGCCACATCCACTCACTTCCGCGAACTCATACCATCGTCCACACCATGCTGCCATTTATGCATGCCCACGCACACAATCTTTGGCTTTTAATATATAAAAATTAAATAAACATTAGCAGAACCTCATATGCCTCATTTCTCGAAATTTCAGAGTCCGATACCACCCTCCCGCATTACCACGCGCAACTGTATAGGTTATGTTATGTTGCAGAGCAAGAAAAAGTTCTTTGTTTGCTTTTTACCTAAGTCCACCCTTCCAGCATAACATAAATAAAATGCATTCATCATTCTCACTTATTTAATATCAAGGAAGCGCCCTAATCAACATATTTGGCTTGGTATACATTCCCCATAATAATTGCCTTTTCTACTGCCGCAATTTCGACTTCCCGATGGGTAACCTTTGTGTCCGTGCGTAGCAATTAAATTTCAAAACTACAATGGCAATCTACTTCCAGCAACACATGGTTCCATCGATGAATAGTAAAGTAAATAGGAGGATCCGGACATTAAAATCCATCTGGGTCACGGGCAAAGTCGCTTTCTATTAGGTTATGCCATACGTGTGATTAGTGATTTTTACGAAAAACTGAAGAACGACGTGTTAGTTAAAATCAAAATAACTAAAGTAAAATGTCTATGCCAAATTACAAGATATAATTGATTCAGTGAATTAATGGTCTGTGTCCTTCTCTCCTTCCTCTCAGAATCCAGAATCAAGGAAAGGGGAAATGACTGGAGTGCGTCATGGGAGAAGTTGTGACAAGGGTAAGACTAATCGCGATCTGCCTCTGGTATCAAAAGTGGACACAGGGTGGCGTGGTTTAACAGGGATTGAGGCAAAAATGAGTGTTGGGTAAATTTAGGTCAATTAAGGGACAAGTGGCGAGTATCGCCACAATATTTAGTATAAACTTGCCTGATTCTAACTGCAATCTAACCTCTAAATTTTATAAAAATTAGTTAATTTGGAACCTAAATAGAAAAATAAGGTTCAAAATAGGAAACTGACGTCAAGTAATTTCCAGACCAGGAACCGTCTTCCGAGGACTGAGGCTAATAAAGTTTCTGCTGGGTAATGAACGTGGGGGTAACCACCGAGGAGCCTCTTGCTTAGGCAGAGGCTGAAAACCACTTTACGCATACCACACAATTTCAGCCTGGCTCTTTGCTCCGACCGAGATTCGATCTCGCCACATACCCAAGCTAAGGAAAAGGGTCCTAACCCCTTAAGCTTCGGGCCATGGGCTAAAAATTATTTCAAATACATATCTTATTGCTGGGGGAGGTCTACCCTCCCCCCTCTTTTCGATGACCCACTACTTACCCCCAAATCCAAAAAATGAATTTTTCTGTTTCTTGCTGTTTGTGTTAAATTTAAAAATTTATTGTAGTCTCCATGACTCAGATGGCCCCTGACCCACATTCCTTCATCCCCCAAAGTGACCCACAAAATACTCTCGAAACCGAAAATTTAGATTGTTCAAAAACATTTCATTTTTAAAAAAAATTGGAACAGACATCTGGCGATTTTATTACCCTGTTTTCAACAGAGTAATAATTTTTGCTGAAAATTTTAACGACTCCAAATTTACATTCAAATCAAATTATTAGTCTGTTGGCATTCATGTCATTTAAGTCTTGATCTTGTATACCTCGGACTCGCCTATACTAGAGGCTCAACACGTAAAGAAGATACTTAATGAGGATTCACTGGTTTTGCATTGTCAGCAGTTTGTAGCCGTAGGCACACCTCTAACCGATCAATACCAGTGAATGTCAACGCCCCGTACTGTCACCGTGGTCTTAAAGTGTCATGCAGGTAGCGAACCCTCGCCGCTTGAGAAAACAACCAAGCAATTTTTTTTTATTTTGCAAGTTTATTTTTTCCCCAGTTTGTTTAATTAAGCAGGTCATAGCAGATCAACTGTTTAATATTCGAAATTCAAATGTTTCAATAATGCATTCCGCTTAATATTAAATTAAGTAGAACTGTCAAAGTCACTAAAACAGGAAATTGGTTCAGCAAGTCATTATTAATATAGAAATATCACCGCTAAGTTAGTCCATAGGATAAAACTTCAATCTGTGTGTTTTAGAAGATTTTACTAATTCGAGCTAAATTAGAGTGATTGGTTAATAGCAAGAAGAAAGAAAAAAGATCTTCATTAGCCAAAGTTTAATACGAATATTTAAGTTGGCAACTGGTGAAATTAAAAAGGTCTCTAAACAGTAACAAACTATTAAAGGAAGTAATCACGTCGTCATCAGATTCCGCACAGCCAATCCTAAGCCAATTTTTAATTTGCAGGGGGATTTGACCGCGGTGGTGAATTGAACGATGATGTGCATTTAATACTTCATAGGAAAATTAAGGCATTCGTAAGTTATTAAAGACGGGATAGTATTTATTTGAGTAGTATTGAGCTTTTGGAGTCCAAAAAACTGTTGGCTATTAAATCGTTGAATTTTTTGTAACTGGCAAGTACACATAAAATACAAGACAACAACACGTCTGTCCCCACAACCCTGTTCACCCCTTATAATTTATTATGATTTATATAACTTTATGTAAGTTTGCGAGACGGAGTAGGCATTGTTTTCAAATTAGATTTTAGCGAAAAAAAACATTTATGATGGAGTGCAAGAGAATAATACTTCTACGTTATCGCATTCTTCTAAATTTTTGTTTATACAAATTTTATAACGCAATCCTATGCTTAAAGTAATGGCCCCAGGTCCACGCAAGTCTCTTTATTTCAGAAGAGTATTTGAATTCAAAGAAATTAGCTTTCGTCATGTAAAATGATACCTGGGTCGAGAGTTCAAGGATACTTGAATTGGCTTGTAGTTTAAGTTAAAGTGTCTTTCGCTGCTTATCTAATTTTCGCCTAACAAAGGGCTCTTGTTTTTAATGTTAGATTGTTCGTGAAATTTTGGCAATTATTTGGAAGTAAGTTCCTTAACAGGATCTAAAACGCAGCCGTTAATAACGGCATTTCAATTTATCTATACACTTGTCAATTAAAGTTAGTTATTAGAAAGTGAATGTTTCACTTTTTCAGCACACACTTGTATAAACAAAACAATATTCTAAACTTTCCGGCAATATTAAGGCTCCCACTCGTGACTCCCCGCCTGCTTATTCCAGTAGGGAGAAAGAGGTGGTTCAATATCACACTTCATTCCCAAATTTCAGACATAAAAAAAGTCAATGAAGGCTGTAGCCTTTACATTGAAATTTTTGTTAAAAAATTAATAAACAGTTAATTGTTTAAAATATTTTCCAAACACATTAGCACACAACGTTAGGCATGAAGGTGAGCAATGAAGACCTCATTCCACAAGGTTGGGTCGGGATTCAGTGAAGGTTCCAGTGTTATAATGTGTTCCCCGATTTCCAAAGTTTTGGTACACAAATTCGGGAAATTGTTCATTTTCACTGATAATTTCCAATTTTTAAAACCTGAAGATTCTTCAGAATATTGCGTTAAGATCCTTATAAAAACCGTGCTGAACTCCAGTTGAATTTTCAGTTGACGGCAGGGAAAATGAAATACTATCGTGGTTTACAACAATTGTTTCTTCTTTCTTTCCTGACTCTACAGACCATGGCTGACGTCAAATTAAAAGTGGATTGTGATGTTGATGACATCGTCTATTCAGGAGAACGTGATAGGAACAAGGGGTAATAGAGGCTTATTTCTTTCAAAAAATCCTAACATTTCCTAAACATTCTCAGCTATCAAATATCAACCTATTGTTGACGTATTGTAACTCGCGCAATGTGTTCCGTTGTCAATATCATCCTAAGAGTTAAGAGTCTTCAAAATAGCGTTATTTTCAAAATTATGCACTGGAGCAAGGATCTATATGTTTCTAAAAACGTGTCGTATGTTTAGTGGGGTCCTGAAAATAAACACAGTTAAAATCAAGGGCGTAGTTCAAGAGGACATCGCGAAGTATACTAGAGAACTTGGAAAACATGCAAAAAAAGTCATTCACGTGGGTGTGTTTGTTAGACGCCTCGTTGGAGTTGATGGCATTGTTGCTCTTTACGAAAAAATACCAGGTTAGCTTTTGAACTTATTCTATTTTCCATTTATTTTACCATTACAAAGAGTTTAGAAACATATAAATAAAAATGTAAAGTAAATCACAAAACGAAACAATAATACTAATCAAATATAAATATAGCTAATTATAAATTTATAACTATAATATAAAAAATTAAATACCTTGGCTTTAAAAGTGCCAATTTCCTAACATCACTTTACTCGTTTGATGAAAAATATTTCAAAAATTAAAATTTCAAAATGTGATTGATGTGCTTGAAAATTACCGCAAACAGTAGAGTCAGTAACTCCAGTTTAGCATTTGGTATGTCACATTTGGTTTGCTTGATTTCTTCACAATTGACTTTTGTGGTTCAGTATTATTTAAGGGCAATTGAATATATTAATTAATTAATTATTAAATTTATGATTTGCTTAGATTTACAACTTGTTTTGCTTACAGTTAGAATTCAATCTAAAATCTCTGGTAAAGTTTACTGCGGATTTCAGGCTAAAGACGAGTAAGTGTTCCCAATTTCTAACTTGATAGCATTGCCGATGTTTCTTTAATTTAATGACAACTTCAATACTAAATGCATTTAACTAAAAATACACAACCTGACACAAAGTAACATTAAAATTTCTTGTCAAAACGCTTGAACGTTAAGCATCATTTTATTTCAGAACCTTGGAGATAATTGGCGTGGAAGATTCCCAAGGCAGCAATCTAGACAAAGATTGCCAAAAAATGATAACCGAACTAATTCCGCTCAAGAATACCGTTTTCTACTTCGCAGACAACACATTATGTGTACTAAACAATGCTGCAGAAAGCGAGGGAACAGTTTACGTTAGCTACAGCAACCAACCTGGTATGTGCCGTTAGTTTTACAATGAAGCAGTATAAAAAATTCGGCATATTCACCATAATAATTGCCTGTCTTTGTGCGTAAAGGTTGCACAAAAACTTCCTTCCACTGGACTCTCACTCCTCGCCGAGCTCCACAAATGGTCATTCAATATACCCACAAATTGTTTTCTATAAAAAAAAATTTAATACGGGAACATTACTTTTTTTCTCGGTTTGACCTAGGTGACCCTTGACCCTTTCCTGACCCAAAACCAAAAACATGTTTTTTTTGCTAGTATAGTGTAATAGTTGGAGGTAGCTAAACAGCTAAATAAATTGAAATAAAGCTAAATAACCACAAATCGGTTTAGCGGTTTCTCAAAACTTACAAAACACAGTTTGAATTCAAACAATCAAAAACCGATTAAAACGTTTTATATGTTTTTAAAAACCGAGTTCGCAGCCCCATAGGCCACCGTCTGCAAGGGTTGTAGCAAATCATAATAAAAAAAAACTAAATTCGAGCAATTCTTGTTGACTTTTTAATTTTGAATTCCGATTCTCTAATTTCCTTTTTAATTTTAAATTGTGCAAAAAGGTGTACTTCATTTTAATTGAAAGAATTTTGTGCTCTTTTAGTAATGCTTTCTGTTCAAATGAATTCATCGTTACTTTATCGTGGAATTCGTGTCAAAGAAGGGTAAGTTTCCTCGATTTTTTTTTGAATGCCCTGCTATGTCACCTGCTGAATATTGTCTTTTTTCCATTGTCTACTACTTCCACGATGTCTACTCTGTTTATATTTCACAAAGAGCTTTTTAACCGCACCGAGCAAAGAAAGAACAGCAGAAAGCTTGAACTGACAAGAAATATTGAAACAAAACTTATTTTAGCAAGTGACCAAGCTGTATGTTTATTACCATTAACAACCCGGCTAGCTTTACGTTTCAGTGATTTAATTTTAGGAAGCTAAAACTTATACGTTGTTATACGTTGTTCGTCGAAGGCCGGATAAATTATTTGTTAAGTTTCTTAGAAACGGCAAATTTTGACGACGATTGCAATGCAGTCACCTTTAAATTTCAACCCATTAACAACAAAAATCGCGAGAATAAATAACAAATTTATCCGGCCTTCAGCGAACACCCTGTACTCAATCTTAACTTGTTTTCCGAAATATAACAAGAATTTTAGAGATTAAATGGGGGAATGTTATCCATTTAAATTTTTGTGTTTTATGAAAGTGAAATAGAAATTAACCAAATAAATGGCAGTGATGGCAAAACGGTTGAAATAACAAGTAGCAGCACAGGAGAAGAGCTGAAAGAAAAAAATACAGCATATGTATATATGGGCAAAGAGATGTGGATACGCAAATGCAACGAAGTGACTAATATCAACGCTAAAAGTTTCACAGTTATTTACAGCAAAATACCGAGTAAGAAAACAAATTTACTAATTAACCTTATTAAGGAACGGAAGCGGAGCAAAACCACCTATATATTTTCGTTTTGTCCGTCCGTCCGTCCGAGTATAATTTATGTCTCAGGAATTACTCAAAATATTTTGAATCACTTTGTTCGAAAGGGTTTCTTGATATCTGACCCCGTTAAAATTTATTTAATTTACCTCAAGTGACCTCCTTGGGGGTTAATGGTCAAGGTCAAGAATATCAATCTATGACAAAGTAAACATGATCCCTAAAAAAGTTGTTTGTCTTATAAAGGGGACATTTAAGAACATTTTTATAGAATACTATTATTTCCCCTCACTCGGTAACAACCCCTTGACCTCAGGTAAACCCTACTTTTTTATGAATCAGGAAGTTATTATAGTCTCGATGACCCCAGAGGTCCACTTCAATCGGGAATTACCACTTGACCTTCCAAATAGGCCTTATGTATTCTGTCTAATTTACCTGCTTCCGCTACTTGGTTGACCATTTTTCCGCAGTATATATTTATTTTGGAAAACGAAAGATGCAAAAAATCCGATACGAAACTTTTTTGCTTCAATTTGTTCCCAAACTATTTTTATTATTATCTATTGCCATTATTTGGAAATGTTTTGTGGGTTATATTTATACAAAATTTTGATTAAATAAACGTATGCTGAATGGCTTATCAAATGTTACATATTTGACTTGCTTTTGTAGCTAAATTCTCCATTAACGTCCCCGGTGGACCCTTTTATCGTGGCAACGTTTATCAGTCTTGGTAACACACAAGTAAACAAGTTATAAGATGTATTGTACTAATTTGTATCTTGTTTTTTAGGAAAAACGAAAATAACACAAGTTATTCATCCGGGTAACATCAACTATTATAGAAGCAACTTTATCTTTTCGAGAGTACTTATTAAACTTTGTTCATACAGGAGTACTCAAATTTGGCAAATAGGCAATAACCCAATTTCGGCAGAGTTTCATGGGATTAAAGCCGAGTTTGATAAAGCTCTCAGCGATAATGCAAAAATCTTCATTGACAACGAGGGTTACATAAGAAAAATTTGTCGTATAGTTACGCCTCAAGACTTACAGAGTATAGTAGTTTACTACCGCCTCTTTATAGGTATGTGTTTACATCAAGAAAGTAAGAAATCATTAAAAAAAGATGCAAGATTACCCCCATCGGCCACTCCACTTACTCTCCAATTAAAAATATTATCACTTGGTTACAGCAATCTTTAACGTAATTGAGTGTAGTAGCAGCATAATATTGAAGCAGCTCCCGCATAAAATTAAATAAATTTTTCAACATATTATAATCAATTAAACAAGCATCCGGAAGCCACTCACATGCAAAGCAACGGTTTAGATTTTTAATTTCCACTATGATTTGAATCTCTAATATACAGATAATGTTTTTCAAAGAATGATTTCTATCGTGCTTGTGTGAGTTAGTGAAAATTTAAATTTTAACACATTAGAAATGCCTCTATTTGATTTCCCGTGGGTGTAACTATTTTAAGCAGGACGGTTAAATTGGCGTTGAGTCGTGGGTATATCACACATCTTAGTTTACCAATTGCGCGGAAGTCAAAGACTAGTTACACAGACCCATCCTGGAGGCATTATTTACTAAAATGTCAAAAAATTGAGTTCTCTAGGAACTTCTAGGTAAATGGTCCCTCTTTTGTCAGCAAATGAGCCCACCTATTTTTAATTTAATTTAATTTAAAATTTAATTTAATTTGAGTACTTCACATTGAAAATCGTACGGATTCTTTATAAAAGAATGAATTTTCGGAGTAAGTATTATAAAAACTAATAGGCACCCGACCAATAATTTGTAACGATTTGTAGTAACACTCGAATTTGAAGGTTTCAACAATACAAGCTTCTTGGGTCATTACAAATGCCAAGGGTAAGATCATTGTTTGTGTTGGCAAGTGAGCACTCTTAAACTATAAGACGCATTTTGCATTTTGATTCAGATGGATTACCGTTACGGGAGTGTTTGTTGATGGAAATGAAAGTAAACTCGATAAATCTTATAGCGAAGATTTGAAACTAGGTTTCATTAGAAAACCATTCACCGTTGAACTAAAAAGGCAAATTCTCATTGACGTGGTTGAAATGTTGGATGGCAGATTTGAAATCCAGTACGTGGACGAAGAATGAAATCAATACACTCACTCTCAGTGCTTCGAAGTGTTTTCCAAAACCGGATATTATAAAGTTTAAAATAGCATTAATTTTCGAGCTCTTTGTTTTATTTTTGGAAACCAGAAACAGCCTCTCACGATAAACGAAACTAAAGGTTCACCATATGTATTTTTTTTTGCGTAACTGGTTAATAAAGCCACATGCTTTGAACTCTCTAACGTATTTGAACATATTTAAATCTATATTGAAGATTTAAATTAGCAGGGCTACTTTCTATAGTCAGTTGCTTAAATCTCTCTGAGATACGCCTCGTGTTCAATTACTTCCACTCTAATTCTTTGTTGGTAAAATCCAAAACCTAAACACTCTCGCAAAAGCGCAAAGATGCCAGAATAAACCAAACATTGAAAGTAACATATCACAAGGTATTAACAATCAAAGATAGTATTCGAAACGCACTAAAACGCACTGCCAAGAACTTTTTATGCTCCATTTTTTAGGAAATGTAGTTTGTAGTTTTATAGTAATCAAGTAAGTATTTCGCGTATAGCAAAAACAACAAAAATTTCTAACGCGAAACTTGACTAGAAAATGGGACTTGCAGCGTTGCACTTTTACTCCAATTAGGTTGATTCAGTATATAAACTACTTGGCAATTTTGATTGTGAAAGTCCTCGACGGCTTAAAATTGAAATAGTGTTAAGTTAATTTACCCTTGGCTAGAAATTTCAAAGTGGTAATTGATAACATCGATAGGTAAAAATAGAGCAGTAGTGCATCTGAAGGCACTTCAAAGTTGGTGTAGTCGATAAGGGCAGCGGTACAAAAATAAAAAGTTTAAGGGCAGTTGCATTGCAAATTGGTTTTGGGTTATGTTCTACTTCTGTTTTGATTAAGTTGTGTTGAAGTTGATTTGGTGCTTTTGAATACGTCGCCAGAACATTGGGCAAAACGTAGACTATGGAGGATGTATTTATAACACAATGGACGGGCTTTTGTATTACGGTAAATTTAAACAATGAAATCGGTTGCTAATCAATGGATTGAGGTTTGGATTATAATTGATATAGAAATCAAACCATCAAATTATATTATTAAGTGAAAGTTATTGTATTATGTGATGCATCATCTTGATGAATATGATGCCCTAGCTTCCCACTAAATTAAAAAAAACCTCCCAAATTATGCATTCTTAAGTGATGTGTTTTTCAAATTTTTTCTGATAAGTTTAAAGTTTGATTGAGTTTAATCAGTCTAATTTTTTGTTCTATTTCATTTCTAATTCCAATACATTGTCCACTAATTTGAATTCTTAGAGTTTTTAAACCACGTATTGAAAATTTACACTCTTCATTATTGTAAAAATTATTTTGTATTAAATTACATACTGAATTGAAGTATATACTTTATTTATAAAAACTGTTCCAATGATCTCATCAATCAAACCCAACATATGACCATGACCCTTCGTCGAACATTGACACGTATTGGTGTTTAAGTTGTGTTTGTATGATTTTACAAAAAATAAAGTAATTTTTAGAAATGAAAATAATTTGCCTTTACTCTAGAAACGTTTCAAGGGTTGACACAATTATTTAGTCAAAATAGTTATATTGATGTTGATTGTTGATGTGATGAGACTGTTTTAATCTAATAAATAGTCAGGTGTGAACCTTCTTGCCATCAAATAATTTTAGTGTGTCAATTTTGGGGTCGATATTACGCTTTTTTCTGTGCAAAATGAGGCACAAGAATAGTTTTAATGTTTACGATGAGCTCGCGCTTAAGTTTTGTTTTGTTTGAGACGTAGAGCGGAAGTATGTGATTTTATGTTTTCAAATGATGGCATAGACTCGGTTTTCCAACATGTTAATTGTGTTGTTTATTCTTGTCACATTGCCTAAACGTGTTCAAAATAAAAATAATTTGTGTGAAATTGTGAACTTTTTATGGAAGTGTGTTTCCGATCTAAGAAGAAGTCGTAATTCAGCACAAGTTCAACTCACTTTTAATAGGAACGTATAATTACTGGATTAACCAAAACCTTTGAACAATATTAAACTGATTGGCACGAATCGAAATTTTACCCTTGACCAGGCTGTAAATACACGCATTGTTTTTCTATGTGTAACCTTCTAAAAGGAGAGCTTTGTTCTTCCGCAAACTGAATACGATATCAATGCTCGAAGTTGCTCAAAGTGATACCAGCAATATACGTGTTACCATTTGGAATGACTTTCCTCCAAATTTGGGTTCTATGCTTTATAGTAGCTTTGACTACATGTCAAGACGGTAAGAAGTAATTTCAAAGCATTTGGAACCAATTCACATATCATGAGCTGTACAATCGCTCAATCCATCAATGAATTAAACACTAATTCAATTTTTTTTATTAATTTTTTTTTATACTGATCAACTATTAAAATATAGTTTAAACGTATTTAAACATTTAAATTTAATACGTTAATTTAATTTAATAATTTAATACGTTTAGTCTTTAAATGAATTGGACAACTTAGTTGATTTTGATTGTGGTTACAGGTGTGTCCAAAGAAGGGTGTAGAGTTATGGAAGGAAAATTAACGTACTGTACTGAAGAAACGCCAACTGATGCATGCATGACACTTGGAGATAGCTTTAAACAGCTTCTTGTATTCGACAGCGTTTGTTCTCCGTCAAAACAGTACTGTTGTATGATGAATAAATAAACCAGTTTGAAAAAACATCAAATTCTAGTAAGCTTACATTTACTAAACCAGTTTATTGCCTAACCTGACCAAGAAGGAGTTGCAGTTCTTTTTATAAATTTATGAAATTATTCAGCAATGAATTCATATTCAAATCCATTACTATAATTGTAAACCGCACTCTTTCATGTATTAATCCGGAGTAACATACATTTGAGTAAATCCCCCGAGGTAGTTATAGTACTGGATATATCAATATAGATATTTATTAGAAAAGTATCTAGATTAATGTGTATTTAAACTTAAGTTTGCAGCTAATACCGGATCTAAAAGTTTCTAGTTTCTATACTCGTGATTTATTGAGCAATTATCTGAAATTCGAAGAACATTCCTATGAAAGGGGTCCCTTAAATGTCCAACGCTGCAAGTTTTTACAATACTCAGTGTAATTTATAGGCACGCCTGCTGAATTACTTTTAATTGTATCTTGCACCACCTGTAACAAAGAATTTGAACAGGAAATTGAAAAATTTGAAGGAGTGACCGCTCGTATATTAGACTAGTTACATAGTAATACTCAATTTTCCAAAGTAGGTTGTTAATAATTTGTAATCACATTTAACTATTTATAATTTGGTTATTGCTACTTAACCAATTTCATTTGAAACTCAATTTCCAACAATTAATTTTAACCAATTGCTAATGTAATTAACTAATTGTTTGAGCTATCGGATACACGGGCGTACAGAAAAAAAAGATAATTACGGATAAATTATTATATAGAATTATAGTAAAGTTTTTAATTAATTTGGCAGATCTGGTTGTAAGAGATAAAATAAATTTAAGATATTACTACAGAGATGTCACTATTTGCATTGAGACGTTTTGTACTTAGGATTGATAATAGCTTTCCTTATCATTCCACACTGAAACCTTCAACTTGTAGTATTATCTGTGACAGATAATACTATAAATTTAGCGCTTAAAGTCAGGTCCAAACAATTCAAATATAGGTAGAATTGTCCAACTCTTGTAGGCCAAGTGGTTAGAGCCTTGAGCTCTAGCCAATGGACGGACACGTGTTCGAGTCCCGGTCTCGCCAATATGGAAGTGGTTTTTTTCCGAAAGGTTTCCCACTTTCCTTGCCCGGATGGGGTATTGGAGCCCAAAACCCGTAGTTCGGGGGGTTAGGACCGTTGTCCTAACTTGGGTAAGTGGGTAACACAGAAAAAGTGGTGGTGTGGTAGTGGCCATAGGCAAATGTCACAGAGCAAGAAACAAAAATATAGGTAGAAATATTTAAGTTGAGTTTATTAATTCCATTGTTGAAAGTCATGTTTTTTTTTTCAAATTCCGCGCGCAATTATGACCATAGAGTTAAATTAAAATTTTGCATTTAATTATTTACTAAAACAAGTGGCTTGACAAAATTTAGAGTTTTTCTGAATTTTGCAGGACTTGACAAATACTTGTCAGTTGTATTACTGAAAAGTAACAATTAATCGGTTTAGAATTAAATTAACTGTCGCACAAATTTAAAATTATTAATAACATTCATTCGTTTAGGATGAACGATGGTAGCATAACTTTAAGCGTTGTGATCTTGCAGAGAAGCGACATCCCAAACGTCTCCACTGCATTTTGAATGTTGAATAAATTTACTAGTACATTTAGTAAAAAAGATAAAATAAAATTTAGGAAAAAACCATATGGCCCTTGTTTCCAAAACACAAAGGAATTTTGGTTGGGAAATTATTTTAGTCCCCTCACATGCCATGCCATAAATTTTTGTTAATACAATAAAGTCGCTCCCACTTGAATGCTGTAAAAATAACATATAGGAACGCTAGACAAATTTTAGCTGTGAGAGGGAGCAATTTTTTTTATCGCAACGACTGCTAATGAAATAACGCATTTAGTCTCATTAGGAAATCTAATTCATATTCCATTCCTTTAGAGGCATTGGACACAATTCGTAATCAAAGTAATCTCAGATTTAGTCTACAAAAACAGATTTGATATTGATTAAATCAAGTCAAATCAATCAAAATTTGTTGTATTACCGTACTGAACAAATATAATCATCAAGAATTTAGGCACACTGTAATGGAGCAACAGTTATTACTTATTATACTATTTCTTGCGATATCCTCTAAGTCCGCTAAATTTTAGCAAACGGCAAATTATCATACACTTGAACAATTTAAATTTTGCCTCCATAAGATGGTTACGAGTTCCATTCTGATATCAAAAGAGACTAAAGAATACAACCGTCTCAACTACAAATGGAACACGCGACTTGGCGAAATCCACCCAATGGCAATCCTCCTTCCAACTACGACCATTGAGATTTCCGGCGAAATACTGTGTGCAAAACAGTTCAAACTGAAGGTCACTCCAAAAATTGTGGAAACTCCTATGAAAAGTATTTTTTTGGGGACAGCAATACCTAGGCTTGGAATGCGGACACGCAGAATGGGTCAAATTACGCAGGATTTGTAGTCGCTCCAAAAACAATTACAGTGAATATCATTGGCCATGACTTTAGTGACCAGGAAATCAGCTCTGTTATGCAATCCTTTAAGAAGCAAAATGCCACTGTGGGAGTTAAGCACATGAACTTTATCGAAATGATTTCCGATTCGGCATTTCCTGCAGTAGTTAATATGGCAGATTTGAAGACCATTCAGAGAGATCAAATGTACAAGCATCCGTACTATGCTAGATCGTATTATTCGAGTAGGCGCCTCACTGGAGCGGAAATCAGCAAGTTGAGCGAAGTTTTGAAGGAAATTCCACACAAAGCATTTGTTCAGTTTAGTTCGTACGGTGGAGAAATTAATCGAATTTCGAGACACGCCACGGCCTTTGTTCATAAAAATTCATTGTATAATATTCAAGTTGGGGTGAATAGTTTTGGCGATAAAGGAATGGGTACTTGGTTGAACAAATAGGACAATATATTCATCCAGGAGCTGAACAACGGCGAGTCATACCAGAATTAAGTGGACGGTACGCTTACTACGAAGAGTAGCTATTTGCAGAGGTATTACGTATCAAACTTGAAATTGTTGATTAACATTAAGAAGAAATTTGATCCAGACAACGTTTTCAATTTCCCTCAATCGATTCCAACCATTCTTTACTAAAATTGAAATGGTTCCATTACAAATCTTACTTTTTTTTTCTTAGTATTTTCGACAATGGAATTCTAAAAAGCAGAACATAAAAGTGATTCACGGAGAACAGTAAAACAGATATTATGAAACTATTTTCCCAAAAAGTATTTGGTTTTTATTTTGAAATTTATCACTAACAGCAACGTTAACTTATATCAGCGCCAGTGTTATATCAGTGTTTAATTATGCTAAAAAAACTACTGGTATTATCAATGTTTGGCGTCTACGAATTTAGATTTATATATTCACTGATTTGCTGATAAATTCACTTTAAAATACATTCAAATTTGCACAAATTATACTCGTCGTAAAATATTCGGTTCGTGTTACTAATCAAATTTTTTGTAAAACTTGTATAAACCGTAGTATTATACTTCAAAAATTTGTATTGGAAAAATTTGGAATAATTTTTTGCGAGGCGTACAGTTAGTTTATTAGTAATTTGTATTGTATTGCTTTATTTTGTTAACAATTCTAAAATTTTAATTGTACAAAATTGAGCGCGATCACTCATTATTCCTAGTAGCACTCTATTTTACTTCACTTAATAAACTTTTAGATAAAATAAATTACTTTTTCAAATCTGCATGTGTTACTTTGGGCATGCAGTGGACTTTGCTAACAAGAAATATCATGGATTTTGAGGATATTGGTATCAAAAACCTAAATTACGAGATTCATTTATGAGGCGAGTGACTTTATCAAAAATGTGACAAATTCTTTGCTTCTAAACTTTATTCAAACGTGACTTTCGAGTGGTGCTTCATCAGCTTTTGCTTGGAGGTATCTGACAACTGAAACAAATAATTAGTTTAGATAATTAGAATTGTAATTTTGTACGGTTTGTATTGCACGTAAATTGCGTGATTTTTGAAAATACCAAACAATGTATACAAAACTACTAAACCAACTTACAAATTATCCTTCATGTTTTAATACAACATATTTAAATAGAAACTAAAAGTACAATAATAGTGCTGATCATTTTTGCAAGTAAACGTATTAAGTGTGTTCGTTAAATTAGCTATGAAAACTTACTTTAACATCGTATAACGCCAGAAATTCAAGTCGTTTCATTTGCAAAAGCGCTCGATCTACCGTTGACCCTTTCACTTGTCTCCATTCTCCAAAACGTATTTCCAGAAACTTTAGGTCTTTGAAAAATAAAAAGATATGAAATATGAAAAACATAAACATAAAACAGAACAAAATAATTGTTTTAAAGGAAAAGCAAAGGCCTTTAGCTTGGGTAGTTGAGTTTAGTCTTTTAACCAGTTTAGTTTTAGTTTAGGCCTAAATTTTTGAAAACAAATTAACATTAAACTTTAAGATTTCTTTGATGTTATATCTTATACACTTCAATATGTTATTTTACCTGTGATTTCAGGAAGTGATGACATGGTCTTTTTAAAACTGTTCTTCACTTTTGTCTTGATTGAAACATTCGGTTCGGGAACTGCGGTTAAGGGCGTGTTAACGTCACTGAATTTTGTCAAGTCCAATCTCAACTCCACCAGACTCTCCATGGAAGTGAAGATGAATTGCAAGGTGCCTTCATTAGCCGTTGCCTTCAGAGACTTCAAATTAGGGAAAATTTGATTCCAGTTGATAAGCATGATGTACTTTGAAACATATTCGTCGAGATCGGCTTCGCGCACCGTTGGAAAAATGGAGCCTTCGAAAATGCTGTGTCGATAGCTGTAGACCAATCGAATAGATTCTAAGACCGGAAACTGATTAGTCGTTAAGCCGTTGATGTAGTCATAGGAATTTGGCATATCGATGTAGAAAGGTCCGTCTTTTGCAGGTTGAACGTCGTTATGAATTAGTTGCAATTTTCTTAACTTCGGAAGATTTGGAATCGAAAGACTCGGCATACTCTTCAAAGGCGAATGGCGATTTAAAGAAAAGTTTTCAATAGTACTTGCTGTTTCACATAGCAAAAACTGCAGTGGGCCAAAGTCAATACTTCTACAGTAATAAGAAAGTCGAACGCAAAGCTTTCGAATCCTCAAATTTTTGCCCAAAAATGCGGGAAGTTCGGTTACGTGGTTCAGTGTAAGTGAGATTGAAGGAATGCTTGAAATGAGTGAAACGAATTCGGCAGTGAATTGCGGAAATTCATAAGCGAGCTGTATGCTGATTGCTTGTAGCTTTGACCCAGACAATTCTAGAAGTCCTTTGAGAAATTCGAAGCTGTTTACGTATAGGAACTGAATCTTAATTGATTTCAAGTTTCGAATGCGCGTGGATAGCACAGGAATTTCAATGTCAGGATGATTTAAAGTAAAGTTTAGAATTTCGACGTTAGGAACGGCTTCAATAATTTTGTCGAGATTATATCCCAGTAGGTCAATCTGTAGCTTCATGACTTGAGCTCCGTAAAAGCGTAACAGCCTTTCGGCATCTTTTTGTGCTACGAAGAAACTCCAGAGTTTGACTGATGACCAGGGTAAATTTCCTGGATCCT